>WWET01003078.1:135262-149605 GCA_011038615.1 Limnodynastes dumerilii | reverse complement strand
GAAATACAGTACAGTTGGGAGGTATGCTGGGGATCTTTATAAATGTTTCCTCTCTCCCTCATCAAACGCATTAGATCATTGCCACTTTTGTCTCTGAAACATAACTCGCATCAGACCCTTCCTCTCCACTCACGCTACCAAAACACACATACATTCATACCCGTAACATGAGTTTCCCGCTCGTAATGTCAACCTGTCTTAGACTAGTTATTTTTAGGGTTTAATTCCCTAGTTTGATCAGTCTGTAATAAAATGTAGAGCGCCCTACTGTATGTCCTGTTCTTTTCCTTACACCTGAGGTGGTGTAATAACAAGTTATTACATAATATAAATCCATTTAGTGATGCATTACATATACCACCCTAACCAACCACCTTTAATGGCATATATGAGCAATTGCTATCTGCAAGATGCCACAGAAAAAATTAAACAAATTAAAAAAACCTCCAAAAACTTTAGCTTATAAAACTTTTATTAAAGATGAACCCTATTTCATCCTCTTTATTTCTCATCTACAACATGAAAATCTTGGGACACCTTTATCTTAATATATTATGCTTGGAAAAAACACATCTTGGTTCTAGGAGAGTCTTAATTTCAATAAATACAAGACACAACTATTTTTTCTAATTTGTTCTACTTGCAGTAGCAGGTTTTCCAATGACTCTGTGTAAAGCTGGTCATACACTAATTTCCCTGGCTCGTGACTAGACTGACTGATTATTAATTGTGCCTTGCTTCCATTCTTAAAGGATAGGCACATTAATGGCTAGTCAAACTAAATAATCACATTATTGCATTCTAATGGTTTTTAATGATCATGCAGTGTATGGTCACCTTGTGTTAACAGTGTAGGAAAATCTGCACTTGTGCCCCCTAGTTTGTCTGACAGTCTTTTTTCTTTGAGGTGGGGGAGGGGTTATTTGCCACAACTTCAGTTCTGTGAGACACTGAATCAGCTCCAATTCATGGTGGCTGAAGAAACCAGCCATGAGGACCACAACACTGCAAACTTCTTATATTTTTCTTTGGGTGATGTGCTCATTTTTAACTATGTCCACATGCTCCATCAGTGCAATGTGTAACACTGTGTTATAATGAAGAATTCCCAAAGGGCTGATAATATATTTTTGATTCCCACATTTACATGCAGCTGCAGAAATGATTAAAGCATAAATAGCCTTCAGTATATTTTTCTGCAATGTATTTCCCTTTCCATCATCACTAATGATACAATTCATAGGCATGATGTTAGGTCTTTAGTCTCAAAGAAACATATTACCCAAAGCAAAGCAGTGGTAGCCAGTTTTTCCTTAAGTTTATCGCAGTGCCGGGGACATTCCTCAGTACTTGTAATGTGCCTAATCCATACATAGACAGCACAATATAACTATGATATATTGCAGTGCATGTATGTAAACATCATTCTCTCTACTAACAATCCCGATCCATGATTGTGCCATATGCTAGAGTATGTTTTATTCAGAATGGGGCCCCTGCACATTAACAAGCTAATGGGTGTATAAGGTGGAAGCTGGGATGTGCTTATAGTATCATTTAGGTTTATTCCAGACAGCCATATACTGTGTTGGTTATCTGGACGTTCACTGATCTGTAACAAGAGTACATATTATACTGTACATGGTAATGTCCCAACAAAACATCACAAATGCCCAAAAAATGGTAATCCAATGTACAGATTGCTACTCTGCCCTTTTAAGGCTGCACAATTTAATGGAACTTGCCTTCCCGCTGCCCAGATGGGCCTCTCTATCACCATCGCTAAAGCTTTAATCAGTTGTAGTCCTTCAATGCTTCCAGCATAATCCCTATTATAATCTCCTCAATATGCTGGCATGCCCTCTACACCTTAATTATTACACTTTTGTGTGTCTGATCATAACTGAGCAAAGATTTTGTTTTACATATTGATCCAGGCAGAGAGATTGCCAAAAATCATGTGTGGTGGTATGTATGATATTGCATTTATAATAGATCTTAGACTAAACTATTCTGTTTTTTTTAACAAATCAATTTTGTATTATTTCTTCTTTGGGAGGGATATTTATGGCAACATTTTGGAATAAAAATATTTATTTATTTCATGTTCATGTTTTCCGGGAAATATGCTATTTTTTGACTCTTAGGGCCAGATTTACTAAGCTGTGGGAAAGAAAAAGTGGAGATGTTGCCTATAGCAAACAATCACATTCGAATCACGTTCCTACTACACACTATAAAATGTCAGCTAGAATCTGATTTGTTGCTATGGGCAACATCTCCACTTTTCCTTTGCGCAGCTTAGTAAATCTGTCCCTAAGGGGTATATTTACAAAATGCAAATTTAAAAAAATCGCCTCAAAACGCGTGAATTTGCTGTGGATATCAAATCTCCATATTCACTAAAGTTAAACTCACGTGAGTTTAGGCCTCTGGAAAATCGCAGACCCTAAAATCGCCATTGAGATTTTTTCAATGTTACACATACAACTGTAATCACAAAGGTCGCTTTGACGAACACGCATGAAAATTGCCATTAAATCGCCGTTTAGCAATTCGCCCTTGCCTAGAGGCTATTTAGTAAAAATTCACCATGCGAGCCAGAAAAACACATGTCAATCTATTTGACATGTGTTTTTCTGCGTGTCAAATCTGACCGCAGCATGCTTGAAAGCCTTAGCCATGCTGTGCTGATAGAACTACAAGGCTAAGCATTGCTTAGCCTTATAGTAATAACAGCGTCAGCATGGTAAGAATTCTAACCATGCTGCGCTGTGTGTGGTGTGTGTAACAAAAAAAACCAGTCTGCTGAAAACATATAGTTATACGTTACTATAAGTGCCTAAGTGAAATAAACATTTTCCCTGACTAATATTTCCCCCTAATGTGTGCACTTACCTCCGGTGGCCACCGTGTCCTATACTAAATGTATTGCAATATACTGTGTGGTGTAAAAAAATAATAAACATTTTTGTTACTCACCGTTTGCTGTCATCATTCTTGGGAAGAGCTGCTTGATGAGTAGAATCTTCTCAAGTTGCTTGGAGACGGTCCTCCGGCTGATAGAAGTGTCATCCCCGATGTTCTGTTCTGCTCCTCGGCCTCTACGGTACTTGACATGCAGACAGGCTCCTTCTTCTTCTTCCGTGACACTCCTACTGACCATTTGTTCGCTAGGAAGCAGCCTTTTATATTAATGATGACGTCAGAAACACTAGAGCCCCTAGTGTAACTGACGTCATAATTAATATAAAAGGCTGCCCCCTAGCGACCGAATGGTCAGTAGGATCGTCACGGAAGAAGGAGCCTGTCTGCTGTAAAATTGCGGCGAGATTTCAATTGAAATCGCGGGTAAAAATCTCGCTTTGTAAATAAATAATTTGTATATTTTTTTTAATCTCTTTATTTAGACAACAGTTCAGCATACATAGACCAAAGGGAACACAGGAATGATGGTTTACAACAGAGCAAATCTATAAAGCACACAAAAAGGTAGACTAGGAGTCTACGGTTTGGTAGAAACTATTAAACAACTGTGAATATCCTAAACAATCTTTTAGACCGCATATACGCAATCTATGTATCGAAACGATACGCAGATTACGTACAATAGCTACTATGCATGCGCAGTAGCTACTGTTTATTGAACTACGTCCGTCTATGAGTTCTGGATCCAGCCCAATGTTATGTAGCAAGGTAGTAAAAAAATAGATCGAAACGATACGCAGATTACGTACAATAGCTATTATGCATGCGCAGTAGCTACTGTTTATTGAACTACGTCCGTCTATGGAAGACGGACGTAGTTCTGGATCCAGCCCAATGTTATGTAGCAAGGTAGTAAAAAAATCCATAGAGGAAATATACCAAATTCTATTAGTTATTGCTGTCAGAGACGGAGCTACAGCTTTTTTCCAGTCGCTCGCAATCTGAAGTTTGGTGGCGGTGCATATTTGAGAGAGGAGCTTTCTAGCCGATTTGGTGAGATATATGGGGGATTTATTCATTAGGAATATCAGGGGATCTTCTGCTACGTCAGAATATAAAACATCAGAAGCTAGTACTCAGATATCCGACCAAACTTGTTTTATCTGAGGACAGACCCACCAAAGATGACGGTAAGATCCTCTAGAACAAATAAATATATCTTAAAGTTGCAAATAACTAATTCAAGGAATAATACAAATAAACCCTAAAAATTAATAGTTTATATTTAACAGCCTATTTACAGATACAGATAGCATTTACATTAGGGAAATTTAGTTATTTCTCTTTTTTTAAATCACTATACCATGAATTAATTCCTTCATTTTGACAATTACAATTAATTTATGACAGCACAAAATGATTTGCGTTTGACAAAACACAGTAAATGGACCATTTCTGCAAATTACATTTTATAAATCTAGTGCAAAGAGCAGGAATTTTCATTTTAGATCAAATTGCATATTAACTTACAAGACTGTCACACATGAGTCTGAACATAATTTATCTTTATAATAAATGTGATAGCCCAGAACTATACTTTCCCTCTTTTTAATGACTTAAACAAACTTAACATAGTAACTAGTTAGTTACCCTTGCACAGAGCTGTCCAAAGCGGGGCCCTAGGTATAACTTAAGCTGGCGAACCCCACCTTCCCCCAGCCCAAAATATAAATCACACCTTTTTACCCCCAAGTAACTTGCATATAACTCAGTATATCCCCTCCCTTGCTCTGTTGTTCTGACTGAAGACTAGATGGGGAAATTTCTAAGCATTTTCACATACTGTATTTCCTATGTACCTACCCTTATGTTAATATTATTTATAAATAAAACTGTCCCTTCCATTCTAGTACAAACATGCAATTAATCAAATGCTTATTTAATACAGAATGCTCTTATTCTCAACCTGCCACAAAATAAAATAAATCATATTTATATTAATTACACCGATTTTAGCCTTAGCTGTCACAGCATTGAATTAATCATATTCATAGGAGTTAAAAAAAAATTAATAACCCTAATTACAGAACCTATATAACACGTTCCCTACGATTAATAACCGGTATTAAAACCCTACCACAATAGGACCCCTCCATCATTTTTCAGCTCCCCTGTCAAGTCCACATTCTTTTGATCAATTGATGGCTCCACAAGTCGGCATTTTTGTTTGCGGGCTTCAGGGGACTGGCCAGTGGATTAACTTGATATCCGTCCATAGCCTCCCAGGAGCCATGTTGCCTTAGACATCTGCCTGTGTGGCCTATGCATAGGGCCAGCTCTGCCCTTGCAACATAACTGTTAATACAGGGCTAAAATATCCCAATATAACAGGCACTCAGATTATAAAAATAGTTTTAAATAAAATCAATATAAGGGTACTACGCATTCACAATTTAACCGCGCTTAAGAATATGCATGCAAATACAGTAGCTGCAGCTTCTTATCTGTGAATCAGGTCCATAGTGTATTGCAGCTGCCGGGGTTTGCTATCAGCTGTTCTGTGCTCTGCATGACAGCTGATAGCGGGAACTTCCTCCATACAAATGATACAAATGTGAAACCAGCGTCACTAGGAAGTACAGAGAGATCATGCTGCAAAGGAAGGGAAGCAGCTAAGATAAGTCAAGGAAAGCTTGTCAATGGGGAATGGGTGTGGGGCTTTGGTCCGAACGGATGATTGTCGGAAACAGCCGTTTCCTCTCAGCCAGTTATGAACTGGCTGGGATTTCGATTGCATAAGCCTCGATGAGGCATAGCAATCGATCCACAGAGCACCGAAAGCTCTGTGCTCCGAAAAGTGAGTTAAAATAGTCCCCCACTCCTTTCCATAATTCTTACACTAACCCTCCCCTCTCACTACCCTAACCCTAACCCTAACCCTCCTTTCCTGGCAGCCTGACCCTAACCCTCCCTTACTTGCAGCCTGACCCTAACCCACCATCTCCCACAGCCTGACCCCAACCCTCCCTCACCTGCAGCCTGACCCTAACCTTCCTTCCCCTGCATTCTGACCCTAACCCTCCCTACCCCGCACAGATAATTTACTCACCTGTCCCTGGTCCGGTGAGCAGCGGCGGACGTGCAGCAGGGGGATATCGCGGTGCGGTGGAGGGATATCGCGGATTACGAAAGTGAATGAGTGAAGTATGCCGAACGACATACTCACCCATTCATTAAAAAAAAGTGAAGTATGCCGAACGGCATACTCACCCATTCTAAAAAAATAGAAACTCTGCATTATTCGAAATAGGGACATCCAAAAAGGAACTTTCGGATGTCCCAATTTCGGAAAGCAGAGTTTCTAAGCGGGGACTGACAACGATGTGGAATATAGGGAGACTGGTGAGAGATAAATGGGAAATACTAGAAGGCTGAAGACATGCATGGGAACTACTGGAGAGGCAGGAGACACATCAATGGGGAATACTGGTGAGGCTGGAGACACATCAATGGGGAATACTGGTGAGGCTGGAGACACATCAATGGGGAATACTGGTGAGGCTGGAGACACATGATGCAAAACATACCTTGTTGTATCCCTATGGTTTGGGCTTAATTGCTCGCAATAACTCATCTGTTCAACTTTCACATTTTGTGCAGGTTCTATCATTATACCTCATAGCTTTTTTAGGTACCTTTATGGAAAACTCTTCTCATACCCTCCCACTCCCCCTCCCTCGTCCTCTTGGCCCCTATCATTTCCCCTTTCCTCACTAGCAAAAAAAAAAGAAAAAAAGTAAAGGATTATTGGGTGCACCTATAGTATTGTTGTCATATGCAATATATGGCATGAGAAACTCATCCTGGGTGCTAGAAAATATTTCTAAAATCAGTAAAAGTACTTTAAATCCTAGTTATGAACAAATTAAAAACCAAATACAGAGAAACAATGTAAAGGGGGGCAGCGGCCTGACAGTTCCAACCTTTACTAACAATATTGTGGTCTGTATATTTTCACTGCAACGCTATAAAAATAAAAGTCTATTTATTGGCTTTTATGGTTTTATGAATGGATTTATGAACAGAATAATCCAATTTCGAATAGTCAGAACATAAAGTATAATCTGCAGCAGTATATACTTTAGTTCTTTAAATATAAAATTCTGCAATAGGATAAAGGTAATACGATAATCAATAAATCTGTCAAACAAGGAAAAACGTGCTGTCATGTAAGACAATAAGATTGACATAAGGAAGCCCTGTGGTGAGTAACAGATCTCAAAATCTTTGTAGAGCTGGAGCTGATGTATATTATGGTATATTTCTGTTCTGAAATCTCCCAAATAAGTTTGTCAATGAAAAAACACAATATCTGACATGCAGCTGGTGTCAATCAAAGTAATGAATTCACATTACATTCTTTTCCTACTTTTTAGTATCTTTTCTTCCTTTTCTTGGGAAATGGGTAGAAGTCCCTTATAAACCTTAACCGGTCTTCAGTTATTTCCAGCACTGGACAAAAGGGCATCTTTTTACCTTGTTTGAGACCATATTTTTCTATGTTCCCTCACCCTAATGTCAAAAACTGGCTGTGCTTCTATGACTCAATCCCATTTTTCTTCTCAGTGTCTTACGGACTATGGAATCTCTAAAATGGAGCTTAGCCAAAATGAGAGATGCTTTTAGGTTTTTGAAAGGTTCTTTGTGAATTAATAGATATTTTATACCTTACTCTTGGCATTGGAATTTGGCAGCATGGCCCTACAAAAAAGGTTGGCTTATAATTCAAACTTTGTCCATTGGGGAAATATGACTTTGTAAACCTCCTAAACATGACAGGAAACAGAATATTTTTTGTTCTGGGTCTTTTTCATTATTAAGCCGATATAAGCTACATTTAGACCCTATGGGGCAGATTCAATTGGGTGCGGCAACGGGATTAGGCGCAAAGTGTGCCAATTCTCATCTATTACAGTAGCTGAACATCATGGATTAAAACTTGCAGCACTATAGGGTGCGAAATTAAATCCATGATGTAGAGTTACACAATGTGCCATTCTAAAAGCACATTGGGGTAGATCCAGAGCTACGCTTGTAATCCATTTCCTAGCATAGCGTATTTACACGAGTGTGCCTTCTAAGCACTCCCCTAGGCACTCCCCTTGCATGTACGTACTTTGGCCGTTTTACGCTTTCCAAACCCTACCTTAACTTTTGGCAACATAACCTCTCACGTACGTATAGCCCTTGCGTAATTACACCGCTAAGCACGCCCATACTGTACGATTTAAATGCTTCACCCCGCCTTCAAAGCGTAATTACAGGTGGCGTATGGCTGGCACGCCCCCTCGAACGTTGTTACGCTAGTGTTATGTGAAAGGCCCTTACGCTCAGAGTTCCGTAGCATTACGTAGTATACCATCTGCCGCGCACATGCTCAGAGCATACAAAATAGCATTTTTACGTCTCTGCCAGGCGTTGAAAACGTTGTTCTGGATCTGCCCCATTGTGCTCAATTTAATATGCTGCAATGTGAAAACTTCTCTCCTAGACGAAGTTTAAAGATTATTAATATTGCATTTTAGTTTTAGAGTACTGTGATACTGCACTGAGGAAGAACACACTATTAGCAAAAATAATCGAAATGTTATGTAGTAAGGATAAAGGTGATGGTAAAGTTCAATTGTAAGGAGCTGGCTCAAGATTTAGTATTTATTATGATGATAAATTGCAGAAACACACTCTGTCTTAAATTAGTTACATAGGGCTTGAACTTAGTTACTCCTGGGCCAAACCATGTTGATTGCAGGGGAGTCATATTTCATCTGTTGCAAACAGTATTAGAGTTGAGAGGTGATGTTTCCTATCCCAAGTCTAAATAACAGTGTGATAGTAAAGCTGGTCAGTATCTGTGTGCAGTAAGCAATTCAAGGATATATCCCTGCATGCAAAAAAAACTATTAACTTGACCCTCCCTGAAATCAACATGAATTAGCCCAGGAGTAACTAATTTCAAGCATTTAACTAAGTCTGGATCCAGCCCATAGACACTCAAGCTGTGTTCACCCTGGTCCAATCCCCTTCAGATCCACCAACCGACCAGACTGCATGTTCCAAGTTCGCAGATATAGCACCCAATATAACATACACACTTATCCAATTTTACAGCAGGCCTCCGACCTGCACCTGCTGAAAGGATCCTGTCATTGTACACACTCTTCCAAATCACCAGACCACCTGTCACTCACACATAAATAAGGGGCTGCATGACATCAGAATGGGGAGTGGAGAGGGATTTGACACAATATTCATGGAAGTGTTCACAATTGTATTTTGTTGTGTGGATAAGTGTATACCCAGCTTAAGAGCAGACTAACCCTGCAGAGAGAGATAAACAAAGTGAATGATTAAAGTAAATGAAGAAGAAATGTATAATAACATCTTTACGATTTAGAGTTTCTCAGACCAAATGAGTTAAATGAATGTGAATAATCTCTTCACATAAAAAAAAAAATTATCTCAAAAGGAAATAGGGAAAGCAGTGCAGAACACATGTAGATATTAGTTATGTTCTGTGTATTGAAGCTCTGTTTAGCTACTACAAGACTTAGAAGCAGAGGTAGAGTTGTAGATTGAAGCAGTGGCATCTGCAGTATGCGTATTATGAGCCCTAGCACTATGAATATGTAATGAATTGGAAAATGAACAAAAGTAGATTATCAGCTACAGAAGTCTTCAGTGTGATAGGCTGGTGAGCACAATCTATTATATCATGTGATCTAAAGCTGCCTGGAAGGCAATCAGCTCCTGCGGAGCCCAGCCCTGCTGCCAGTGCATGGAGCATATACACCACATGCTCAGGGCCAGATTAACAATAGGGCTAACGGAACTACAGTACCAGGCCTTCATCTGAGCATAGGCCCCCACACTGTAGATCTCCAGGCCTCCCACTGCTGTCCATAAGGATGAATGTCAGGGACATATATTGTGGGCCCTTAATCATTTTTAGCCCCACACCCACAAACAACTCAATCCGGCCCTGCATATGCTCCAACCCCACTTTGAAGGAGAAATTATACAAGTAGTAAAAGTAACAGAGTATTATAACCTCAAGAGAGGGTACAAAGTGTTTAAGTTATTGTGGTTTAGGAGGGAAAGCTATTGAGTTCCTTTTATGGAAATAGACATGTTACATCCTGGAAGAGACGTCACTCAGTAGATTCAAACAGGTAAGGAATGAGTGTGGAAGGAGACTGTGATTGGTCCTTTTTTGGCATAACACCAGGCAGCTACTAGGCAGTGGCAAATTGTAAAAGATGCCGCTGTGATCGCAGCTAGCAAATCCGTCCCATGTAAAACATGTGCCCCAGCACGAAAAAGAGTAAACGGGGCGTTTTATGATCCTAGCAATCAGAAAACGCCCCTATGCATATATTCACTTAATATAGCACATCATTTATTTATTAACGCTTTAATACTAATTAATAATAATATGCGATTATACAGCTTTTCATTTAAGTTAATTTATTTTATTTTACAGAAGTTGTTACTGCAGCATTACTGCTTTTAATAATAATAATAATAATAAGGTAATTTTCTTAATCAGACAAACCACTGCCTTGGTACTAAAACTAGTAATCAAATCTAATCTAATGTAACCATATGTATGGGAAATGAAACAAACAGTAACAAACAGGTTAACAGCTGACACTACATCTTAGAAAACCTGTTATTACAGTAGGCTTGTGTGTTCTATTTTATCGTTTGTCTGGAGCTGTCTAGAGACATTTTACACAAGCAATAAATATATTGGGACTTGGAAGTCATGCTTGTGTTTACAAAGGTTTTTAGTTGAGATTTATTTCTATGACAAAAGAGTCGGTGCAGCAATTTACAGATATCTGAGGTGAAAAACAGGAAATTTGCAGACAAGCCATAAACATCTTAAATTACATCCACTTTTAAGTCCAATTATATATTCCTTTGCAATACAGAGAAATGTTTTCTGGTTTTCAGTATCCTTGTGGCATTATACACATGTTGATGGAGTCTCAATCACATAGCAATGTTGGATTTGTGGTCTACAGGAACTGTGTAGAGATGTGATAATTATGTTGTATGAATTGCAAAGTAATTAATATAGAAAATATTTTAAATAATGTTACCGTATTGTACTTTAAATAAGAAACTTCTTCCCCCCTTTTTATCTTCATGATATTGGATGGATCCAGATTGTAGAGGAATGGGTGGAGCCAAGTATTACATTCTACGGTATAGATGTTAACATACTGTATACTAATCCAGACTTCCAATTCGCGCTGGAGTTTTAATATTAAGGGCAGGGTACTAGGACTGGAAGTGTGTGGTTACTGCAGTGATTGTTATTTTGTCATATGATGTCCCTTGTGTACCTTGTGTGTTTAAATATTATGGGATGATGTGGGAGTTAAGAGAGAACGTTTTAGGTTGGAATTGGTTTGGGTTTCTTATTTAATTTTTATTCTAGAGCAAATGAGTATTAATTTCATGTTTGATCTTGGAAAAGATCTCTTGGGTGCCACAGGTAAAAAAATGGCCGACATTTGGGAGTTAAATTGAAGGAATTGAATGAAGACTTCTGAAAATGTGATATAATATGTCCATTATTGAGAATAGAAGGGTCAGTCCAGTGAGAGAGAGAACAAGAATGGATGTTTGGAGATACAAAGTAAAAAAGAGTTTTGTCATTTGGGATGTTAAATTCATCCAAGAAAATAGTATTCTTGTGTGATAGCCTGACAGATAATGCTTTAGAAACAAATGTGAATAGAATGTACTTTAAATGGTGGAAGCTCGAGTGTTTTAAAGGATTATAAATCTTTAATAGGCACCATGGGAATCCTGTATCCACCATCGGCTTTCACAGCTGAAGATGTTGGTTAAGCGGGAGACGGTCTCTCATGTATGAGGCATATTTCTGTCAGAAGACTGAGGTTATTCTCTTCCTCTCAAAGATGTGTCAATGGGACACAATTAAATTATGGTAGGAAAGTAATAAGTTTTGCTGTGGTTTTAAGTGTTATAAATCAGAATCATATGCAATGTGCAATATGCTACAATCTACAGAAAGAAATAAAAGGTAGAAGAGATGGAACAAGTCTTCTGGCAATATATTAAGGATATTACAGGGGAGGATATTGCAAATAAATGTAATGTGCAGGGTTGGAAGAGTGGAGTTATTATAGATAAAACCTATGCAATAGGAAACCACTTAAGGATGAAAGGAAGAAAAAGTATTCTGCTAAAGGGATTTTTGTGGATTGCCAAACAGAGTTCATTTTACTTGGGTTGAGATACTTTGTGCAGGTGGCGAGAAGGAGAGCGATATTATAAAATGATAACATACCTGTGTTTAAAGAGAACCAGGACAGCTTCAACACTAAAGAAAACATCGATCATAAGCTTTCAGAATATCTGGAAACTGCTGCCTGCTCAAAACTTACTACAGCCATACTTATTGTCAGCAACACAGCTCTCGTTTATTATTCATGCTCTAAATACAAACTGAGGGAAACGAGAACACGCAAACAAGAAGCTTTAAAAGATTTTTACTGTCACATTACTGGATTTCATTTATCGGCTCTGCAGAAGACTAAAAAATACAAAAACACCTTTTATCCACAATAAACATGGAAGTCTACACGGAAGAGGGGAAAGAACCCCCCCGTCACTCCCCTCTCTCGTGCACACTTTAGCCACTTTCCGCAGCCATAGGGCTACCTTTAGCGCTACTGTTTGCCACCCTCAAATGTTACTCTGCATGCTAAACCTCACCTTAATAGCAGGGTTTAGTCACGCAGATTGCACAGAACGCCCCAATGTAAGGATCTCCTTGCACGTGGAACATATGGCTTGTGTAAGTCCCCTTGCTATATTAATTCCGGATATGGCCCAAAATCATTATCTGCTGGTTAACTAACCGATGAACTGATTTGCATAGTTCAATAGGCTTCACCTCATCAGGTTTTGGAGGCTGGGAGTCCGGGAAAACCCCCAAACTTCATAAATCTTCTGAATTCCATGACAGCAGCAAGAGAGTTCATATAAAAATGAATGTGTACTTTTTACATGTCAGAGGACATAGCTCTTAGTGTGCATGGAGATTTTATTTACATTTTAACTTTTTTTATTTAGCATTTTCCTCTTTTAAGTGCTACTGCCGGGAACTGTGTTAATGCATATTTTTTAATTAGAAAAATGTAAGCAATGACCAATATGAACAATGCAAAGACTTGACACTCACCCATAGAATACAGTAATTACTTCACCACAAATGGAGATTTCTATTACTCATAAATAAGCATTGCATTGTTGAACTCAACGTGCTGTGAAATTGAAGCCATGGAATGGGAGAATGCAGCAAGAGAATAAAAGCTCATTAACGGATTGTCAGTAAATTCCAGTCAATACCATTTTACAGGCAGATAATGATTTCGCTTGAACATATTGAATGAATTACCAAGTTAATTATTTTGACATGTTTATGTTTTATGTGCTTTACTTGTAAATAAATGTCAAGTGAAGTTTAACCTCTCATCTATATATAATAACTATAAATATCACCAAGTTTGATCGGAAAGGGCTTAATTGCTTGAATGTTCTCCATCAAAGCTTACCCTATCAGAAGGCCAACAAGAAAATGTCAAAGCATGGCCGGTTCTCTTTTCTGTTATGATAGCATTTATAAAGCTCAAACGCTCACCACTGGCTCAAGTTAAAAAAAAGTCTATGGTGAGAATTCTTTTTAGAATTCTAAATGGTAACATATTACAACCTAAAGTAAGAGACAAGCATCACATATACCTATTGGTAGACAAGTGTCTTAAATAAGTGTTTCTACCTTGCTGGTTATATTGTATTGTTTCATTGTTGTCCTGCTGACAAACGGATAGGTAAAGGATGGCCCTATTCGCAGTGAATCAAGCAAAAATATAAAAGTGTAAGTGTGAGTGGGAGCTAGCAAGCTGAAAAAAGTGCTTAATTGTAGATAAATAACAACAACATCCATAAAATACCATAAATATATTTTTAAGATTGCTAGCGCTCACTCACACCTACATTGTTATATTATTGCTTTATCTTTGCCTAGTTCTTGTCTCTGTACTTTGCCCTCCTTGTGGCTGTGATATTGCTGTGCTTATTACCCATTACCCGGAACCTGTTTGCACCTTGCCTTGTCTGTGCCCTGTACCTGGAACCTGTCTCATCTATACATTGTCTGTCTGGTACCTGTACCTATAACCTGCCTTTTCTATATCTTGTTTCAATACCTGTTTCATTTATATCTTGTCTGCTTGGTATCCTGTACCTGTATCCCTGAACCCTGTTCCAAGAGCAGCTTTACTGGCACTTTGGAGCCGATCCATATATATATAT
>WWET01003078.1:106073-120773 GCA_011038615.1 Limnodynastes dumerilii | reverse complement strand
TATTTAATTCATTGAGGTGCTATAGAATAGAATAATGATTTTGCTAATAATAGGACTGTTACGAGCCACCGCGCTCTCACAGCGGCTCGCAGTGTGTGATCCCGGTGCTCTCCTAGCAACCGGGATACACACAATCATTGGCAGCAGCGGTCCACGCAGCAGCGGTCCTTCCTCCTCGTGCCCGTGGTGGCGCTCAGCTGCTCTCACTCTGTGGCTGATTCCCCCAACGGGCACAGCCGCCTATCGTGACAGAGGGCTTGTCCAATCCTTCAGCTCTGATTGGTCAGTTCCCCTGTAAATAGCCAGCGCCTCCTTCCCTTCTCTGCTGGTTATACCGTCCTTCACCTCCCCCAATCTTTCTGCCTTTTCTCGTACCTCTGCCTTTGCCCTTGTTGCAGTCCCTTTGCTCCTCATCTCCTGCCTCCTTGTCCTCTTGCTCTTAGCTCTTCAGTTCATCTCTTGTGCCTTCGGCTTTCTTGAGTGCCTCTCCGTTAACCTTTTGTTGCCATTCCCTCTCTTCCTCTCTCCTTGGTGTAAACTTCTATTGTGCAATCCTCGCTCTCTCCTGTGTGCTAGTTTTCGTCACCCCTCGGGGGTCCCGCTGTGTGTGTGCGTGAGTGCATTCCCTAGTTAGTCCAGTCTGTCCCTGTGATTCCCCTTTTGTCCTCTGTGAGGTTCCGTGTGGTCCGTCACAAGTCAGTCCCTTCTGACTTTGTCTTTTCCCGCTTTCTCCTCTACCTGTTCCTTTGTCATCCTGTACATATTTTCTCTCTTCTACGTCTTTGGTTCTGGGGGCCGCGACCTGTTGTTGGGGCGCAGTCAATTCCAACCCCACAATCAGGGGCCTTGGTGAACACCACCCAATAACAAAGACTCCACACCCTGGTAACCACTCTCGTAGCTTCCTTTTTCCTCTTACACGACAACATAAATAATCATCAGATATATTGCCATTGAAGGCTTGTAATTAATGGGGCTTAAAGTAAGGTTTCTTGCATAGGACTATAATGTGATGTAGGTTATTTGTCTAATGTACTAAATAGCATTTTGTTTCTCCTCAGTATTCTACTTTTTCTTATATTTTGTATGAATGAATATGTTAACTGTTAACAAGGTCCATGTTTAATATTATCAATACTTATTCTGTCAACAAGAAGACACCTTCGATAAATATTGCCTCTGAAGACTTGTAAATAGCGGGGCTTGTTAGTAAGGTCGTCTGAAATAAGACCATAATATGCCGTATTTCATCCGTTTGATTAATTCTGTAGCGCTGTGTTTATACTCAGTAGTTTTCTTATTTATATTGCTTTTTATGATAGCATAATAGTTTTTGTAAGACATTAATTCAAATATGTCCACATGTGCATACTAACTGACTGTGATTTGTGTTTGGGATAAAAGTAAAAAAATGCATATGTGTCTGTCGGTTTACTTCTGTGTAAAACATACGATCTACACTTATTTATACATATTTCTTTTTATTTATTAAGTATAAACTGTTTGGTATGCAAATAAAGAAGATAGTTATGTTTCACCTGTGAGAGAACCAATCACCATTTACCTGCCAAGATATAAAGATTTTTCCCTGCATGAAAGCTACACCTTGAAAAAGCTTGTTTGGCAAAACATGTGTCGGTGTTTTGGTATCCACTGTCCCGGTCTTTTGCTCCTCCACTTAGTACCACGTTGTACTGGTATCCTCATGATGCATGGCTTGTAACAGGTAGTGTTAGATAGTGGCCCCTTATTGGGGTGAAGACCCACCGTAAGGTGGTACTTTATTTATTTTGAGAATAGGTGATAGATGGAGCTATTTGGCAGGATCCAGAGGTCATTACGCCCATCCTCGTAGTGGGGAGTGCATGCCCCGTGTACTCCCACTGTCGGTAGGAAATCGGGACACTTAGGTGTCCAGATTCCTGCCTTAACTTTTATGATCCAGTATGCGGCCTTATGGCCGCATACCTGATCGTAACGGGGCTTCCCCCGCCCCATTCCCTCATTAGCATGTCTATGTCCACCTTCACAGCAGAGTTACGACATGCCTAAATGGGGAAAAAGCCCCATTTTAATAAGAATCGGCGTAAATAACGTTTGTTACGTACACTGGCCCTTAAGGCACCGTAAGAAGGTTGTGAGCATGCGCACAACCTTCAAAACGGGTATTACATACTATACTGTCTGTCAGTGTTGTGATTAGTGTTCTCTGATTGTCATACTTTTAAATGGAGAAAGAAATTTTTAAAACAATAAGATTTATTAATGTCATTGTTACATGACGTCACTTGGCTCATGTCGGCATGTGATTTCCATTGTTTACATGCCTACTCGGCATGACGCCAGCCTATCTGCAGATCAGACAGGATTGTCCCACTGTCTTCTCTGGCGGCGCCTCCTTTATAGTCCCGGCATCTCCATTTCGGTGATGACGGTTATAGCATTTTTCGGTCCTTCTGCCAGCTGATATCTCTTCTGCGTTTTCCTGCTTGGTGTCCGTTCCCTGATCCCTGCCTGAACCTTTTATCTCCTGCCCACTGCCTCTATTTCCCTTGTCCTCTGTCCTTAATTTACCTCCTGTCCTGCCTCCTGTTGTCTAATTTACCCCTTCTGTGCAGTCTGCCCATTGTCTCCTGTCTGTGTCCATCAGCCCAGTGCTGTATTCTCTGTGCTACTCCATCTGCACTCCAGTCAATCTGGTTATACTCTGTGGTACTCCATCTGTATGCCAGTCTATCTGGTTATTCTCTGTGCTACTCCATCTGCACTCCAGTCCATCTGGTTATACTCTATGCTACTCCATTTGCACTCCAGTCTATCTGGTAATTCTCTGTGCTACTCCATCTGCACTCCAGTAATCTGGTAATTACTGTGCTTCTCTCTTTGCACTCTGGACTGTCAGACTCACCGGTGCTAAGGCTATACCCACCATCAGGGGCTCTGGTGAAGACCGACTGGTGGTTAGACTCTGCACCCTGGTGTACTAGTTGCTACATAACAGTCATATAATAAAGATTAGATTTTTTTTATAGTGGTTTGGAGGGTACCATGATTTATTTATTGTGGTAACTTGAGGGGGTTTGTTTTCCTTTTCTTTTTTCTGGATTTTCTTTACACCCATCTTATTTATCCAATAGAGGTAAGTCAGCTAATTACCGGGAGGTTTCACCTGTTTGTGTTATTTTATATTTTTAATAGGGATTGTTCAAATTTATCTCTTATGTTCCCCTGTCAGGCAGAAGTAAGTGAGTAGATTATAAATATATAGAGGAAAGTATTATATAATGTAGACAAACCAAAAGCGGAAAGTACAGGCACAGGAAGTTCCTATTGCAGCTGCAAGCTTTGCCTATCAATAGGCAGGACTGTTTGCTGCCGTAAACATGCTTCTCCATTCGTTAATGTCAGGGGCGACTTTTCCAAATTTGATTGCCAAATTCGTTCTGTTTAATGATTGACTGACTGATACCTCATCCACCATACCATAATGAAATATAAAAAACAACTATGTGGGATTTTAAAGAAAGCATACATTTATTAACTGTAATTAAAATAACTATCCATTTTGGAGAAGAGGCAGGTGGCATTGATAGCAGGTGGGGATGTCATCAGCTGATAATATTAAATGGACAACATCTGTTGTCGTAAGTTGTATCATCCCGATCCTACCCCGGGCACCAACCCCTTCCATTGCTCATCTCAGGATGAGGAAAATGGCAGACTAAAACCCAGCCACGGGGCATGGCGACCTTAGATTACATTAGGAGGCCTCTAATAACCAATCAAATCTCACCCCTTCTTACCCTCCTTGAAACTACTTGCTGACATCTCCAACTCTACTGCCATGCCCCATTGGAAAAGGAAAAAAACATTAATAAGAAACAACTTATCCTTATCAAAAGAGAATGAGGGAGGGAGAATGAAGACCAACACAGCAAGATGTCTGATGAGTCACAGTGTTTATAGTATTGTGTTTTTATTATATTTTATAGTATTGCATAAACTGAGTGTACTTATATATGGAATCAAGGTCTCTGGTTTGGGTCCTGTTTGACTAGAGGCTTTGTAAGTGGATTAAAGAAAGCTTTGGGCCTTAAAATAGGATGCCAGAATTCTAGAACAGAGAGACAGAGTGGCTCGAATGGGGACAACACACATAGGGAAGGAGGCCTTATTAGAGTAGACTGACCTAGACCAGGACTGCCATTGAAGCCTGTTAGCCTTCTAACTCTAACGTTCTCTTAAATTTTGCTGGAGCATTAGGCACTGGTTTTAAATTCTATTGGATCTCTAAACAGGTCATATCATTAAGGTAAGATCAAATTTATTTAGAGAAATAAACCTATAATATTTTTGGTTTTTTAAGAATAACTATGCCAAAGCAGACACTTAGACAGAAGTCTGCATCTGTTGTTATTGAAGAAGGTGCTGTAACCGCTACCCCAATTTGTGTTCATACAGATGCCTTATATGCATCAGCAGAGCCACAGAAACAGAAAAGTGTTTTACTAGAAGGCCCACAGTAGGGGGAAATGTCAATAATATAAAAGACCTCAAAACGATAAGCGTACTCCAAAGAGAAAATGAGCCACTTAGAATAAAAGAAGAAAAGAAATGGGAATTTCCTTTTTACAATCATCTATTTACCTGCACTTCCTTCTCTTACAGAAGCCAAGGCCATAATTACAGACTGCATCATGCAGTGTAGCAATCACCGCTTAAATCCTCCGAATGGTACTTTACTGCTTCCAGTTTAAGTTAAACAGCACTTTTTACAGCTTATATCCAGCTTATTCCAGTCATTACAATTGTTGATGCAATTTTAGGATCACAGCAGCATGAAATAATTGCATTCTCTAAATACTCTGGAAAATACCCCAATTATTAAAATAAAAACATTTTTAATAATGGAAATATATATCTCCTAAGTATCCTGAATTAAGAAATAAAAACATATCTCTTCACATGAAAGTAGAGGAAGATTGTTGAATACATGGGGAATGAAAGAAATGCACCGTGCAATGTCTGTTTGTTTTGCCAAGCATTATGTCATGATTTCTAAAACTTTGGAGGTAAAAGTAAAAATCTAACTACATGCGTTATAGTATATTTCTAGGTGTACTATGAGAAAGGTTATGAATAGATCTGTGAGAGTGTCAGCAGGGGATCTGGAGGCAGTAGTGCTGGAGAGGAAGGACCCGGCATAGTGAGTCTTGCATGCTGACCAGAAGCCACGGTAAGTATCAGTCCCTGTCTGATTTGTGTGTGACCCCCTCCTTTCACGGGAACCAGAAGGCATGAGAAAGGTTTCATTCCGCTCCCCAGTGATCAGCTTCAGCGTCACCTACTTTTATCTATATCTATAAAGATGAAGAAGTCAGCGGATCTTCTATTCACAGTCTTCACAATGAATACTGAAAGTATTTATTCCCTGAAAACTTAACAATCAATAAATACTAATGCTGCCATTTTCAATGACAAATAGTTCCAGGCATTGCTATTATTATTATCGTTTATTTATAAGGCGCCACAAGGTGTCCGCAGCGATGTACAAAATACAACAACAAAATACAGTACAGACAAACGGCAGGGATTGACAGCATAGTACATATTAAAATACAAAATAAATATAAAAATATCATAAAAATACAATAAAGTGAAGCAAGCACACACAGCAAGGCAAAATGCAAGGTGTCAAGCTTGAGAGATCAGGGAGGAGGCAGAGAGGGAGCCACCAGGTGGGAACGTGGTAAAAGTGTAGTAGAAGGGGACAAGAGGGTAGCAAGAGGGGAGTGGTGGAGGATGGAATAACACTAGGATGGAGGGCCCTGCTTACATGAGCTAACACACCAAGGGCCTGATTCAATTGCCCACAATCCCCGATCGTGGTGCTTTTTCCGTAAATATACATTATTTTACTTTTTGCTTACCGCAGTATACAGAAATTAGGTCCACTTTGTGCTTTTTCATTGCAGTCAGTTTTATCAGGTCTTAAGTAGGAGGGATGAAGTTACAGAAGACATAAGGAGGGAGAAGGAAGTGGACTGCTGGTGTGAGTGGAGGAGAGGGGGAAGGAAGGAGAAAAAGGGATAGATGTAGGATGCAGTGACAGTGTTAATTGGAGGAGGGGTAGGCTAGCCTGAACAGGTGCGTTTTGAGTAAGCACTTGAAGACCAGCAATGTGGGGGAGAGTCTGACTGAAGAAGGGAGGTCATTCCAGTTATATAGATGAGTGCTAACCCTAAAGTGAAAAACCAGTAAATATCTTAATATATAAACAACAATAACATTTTAAATACTGGTACTAAAAATAATCTTATTAATAAGAGTAAATATAAAACCACAGAGACTAAATAATCGCTGGCTAAAGGGGTGGTGTAACCCCTAAAAACTAGACAAGAACAAATAGGGAAATAAGTTGTGCTTAAATTCAGAATCTGTGGTATTAACAATCAAGCAAGTGATACAGTGCTTGAAGTGGAAATTTAGAAGTGGGGGTATGGAAATTTCAGCAACAGATGTGTCTTGAATTTGGCAAAGTAAACAGGTCAACAATAAGAAATCACATTGTATACATGTCATGTGGGTCATGATTTCTACACTGAACGCTTCATGTTTAATTAAATGATATGGTTACCTCTAGGGAAAAACAATGATGGCTCCCCCACAGGGCCATTTCTAGGGGTGGACGAGTCCAACCAACCTTATTGCCCTCTTTTTGTGTGCCCAGTCAGCCTTATTGTCCCTTCCTTGTTTGTGCCCAGTCAGTCTTATAGCCCCTTCTTTATGATTGTCCAGCCAGCCTTATTGCCCCTTGTGTCCAGCCAGCTTAATTGCCCCAACTTTGTGTGCAGCCAGCCTTATTGTCCTCTCCTTCAGTTTTCCCAGCCTTATTGCCCCTCCTGCATCCAATCAGCCTTATTGCTCCCCACCTTAATTGTGTCCACCCAGCCTTATTGCCCCTCTATATGTGTCCATTCAGCCCTATTGCCCTTTTCATGTCCAGCATCCCACTCCACCAGTCTAAAACCCCATGCCCAAACTACAGCACTTTCTAAATCAACACTAATAAACTTACCTTTCCTGTGTCTTCCGGCTCTCTCCTCCGCGGCGCGTGCTCTGCAGGCCAATGGCGCTCGCGTGACTTTAGGTCACACTTGCGTCCTCTTCTCTGATCAGAGCTGCAGCTGTGCACAGCACAGCCCGCTCTGTCAGTGTCTCCCAGCAGCAGCGCGGAACAGGAGAAGTGAGTAAGTATGGCATACCATCACTTCTGTGAGCCCGCACTGAGTAAAAATACAGATTCTATGAGCAGCTGTATTCTTACTCAGAGCCGACTCACATTATGTAAGAGGCATACACTTAAACCTTACCATGCTGCCACTTATGGTACTATAAGGCACAGCATGCCCTGCTAAACATGGGCATGCAGTGCCTTATAGTACTACAAGCAACTGCATGCTAAGAGTTATCTGCATGCTGTGCTATACATTTTGAGTGTCAAAACGCATGTAAAACCTTTTTAACATGTGTTTTGATGGCAAAGTGAGTGTCGCTTTTCTTTGCCTTTAGTGAATGCGGCGATTGCATAATCGCCGCAAAACTCCTGCGATCATGGTCGATTTTTTTCTAAATCGAGTTTAGTAAATGGAGCCCTAGAAATGAGACTTCAACGTAATAAAATAATTCAAATGAAATCAAACAGGTGATGTTTAGAAGCTCTTGCAAACGGTTACTGTACAATCATTCTATTCAGAATCAAATAACAACAAAAGTGCCTCTACCTGTATAAGTGTTGTAGGTTAACTGTTATTAATAGTGTATTTTTATTCTAATACAGGGTGACTTGAGTCAGGACCAGCCAGTCATAGTTCCTAGGGACCCGTATGTATCTTAAAATGTAACCACTTTTTTGAGTTTAAAATAAATGTATAATTACTCATTTAAGACAGCTTATTTTGTGGCTATTATACTTTACCTTTTTGTGCGGTAGAAGTGATTTTTGTTGTTTTTATTTGTCTATAAATGTTCTGCCTGTCATATATCCAACAGATTATGATCAACATTCAGCTGCATTAGAGGGTGAAAAACAAAATAAAAAACTAATTATTTATCTCCTAGCAAGTTTGTGCTGGAACAAACAGTACAGTCATGTAAAATGTCAAATAAAAAGTGTTTAAAAGGTCACCTGTATGAATATCATATTGTTAACCCAATAATCACACTTAATAATAACTAAGTTTATCTGCCATGGAAAAGGTTATAGAACCTCATAAAAACTTATTGCAGTATCGCAATATTGCAGTATTTAAGTTGATTTTATTGATCTTACTCATAAACACACAACGCTAAAAATCACTAAATGCTCCTCCAAATGAAAAAAAAATCAATTCAAAATACTCCAGTATTATATCATTAGTAATATGCATTTAAACCCACTGCAAATCCAGAAACAGACCCAGTTTGCGTGATGGTGTGAATAGTTATTCATCGGGACAGTTGAATCCTGTGGCTCTGAGGACCTCAAACCAAGGCCTGATTAAGAAACATAAACACAGAAAGTGACAGCAGTTAAGTACTACTTGGCCCATCCAGTCTGACTATTTATTGTTTATTTACCTAGACCCTATTTGATCCTCATTTAGTTTAAGAGTTACATTAGCCTTATATATACCTCAAGCATTTTTAAATTGTTCTACCTTGCTAGTCTCTACCTCTACCAATATAAGTTATACCATATATCAACTACACTTTCAGTGAAGTAATATTTCTGAACATTTCCACTAAACCTATCACCCCCAATATATATATAGCTGGGCTCAGAATAAACTTTCTTGGCTATGATGCTAATTTTGTGACATGGAAGGGAAGCTAGATTACAGCCTATTAGTAAATCATTAGAGGTTTATTTATTTACCTATTAGCAGCTGCTGGCTCAGAAAATTAAGCTGACATCACCCATTCAATTCACAAGATGAGTCATACACTCCCTCTCTGTAGAACATTATATGGGTGACTTTTTCTGTAGGACAATTAAACAAACTTTTAATCATTTCTGAAGCTCTATTCAACTTTCCCCAGCAGGTGGACCTGCCATGCATGCAATTACCCACCATGTATGGCCAAATTTTACCTGCTTTTGGAAAAGGTATAAATGAGTATCTACCCTACTTTATGTGGTTACATCCTTTTCGTAATTTAAATATATTTGAATATATATTTAAATGCTGCCATCATATCCTCCATTTCCCTTCTCTTCTCCGAGCTATACATGTTTTGTTCCTCTAGTTTTACTTTGTACGTTTTGTGACACGCCATGGAGTGTGGGCCTCCACATTGAATAGCCCTTTGTTGAAAGGGACGTTTTATCCCATGAAAATTCAAAGTGCCTGGGAAATCGATCGCTTCTGCCTCACTGAGAAGCAATCGATCATTACCAGGATGAAGAGGCAGCGGCGAAAGAGTATTTCCCAACATCCTAATTCTTACCCTAACCTTCCCCTTACGGTACCCTAACCCTAATCTCCCCACAGCCTAATCCTGCCCCTTTCCTGCCTGCAGCCTGACCCTAAGACTCTCTTTCCCACAGCCTAACCCTAAGATTCCCCTTCCCGCAGCTTAACCCTAAAACTTTCCTTCCCACAGCCTAACCTTAAGACTCCCCATATACTCACCTCTGGTCCAGTGTGGTGGGTCTGCAGCAGCGTTTTCACAATGAATGAATGGGTAAAAGAAGCTTTCAGCTGCTTGTATTTCGAAAATACAATTTTCTAACCTGAGACTGCATTCCATGCCATGTTACTTTTAGTTACCCAGTATCACAGACTGACTTGGTTGGATATCCGCTCTGAGTTCTTGGGAAAATGATAGGGTTTCAGCGTGAGATTGGAAGCTAGAGGGTTTGATGTATGACTTGCTCATGTGTTACTCTTGGCAAGCAAGGCTTGACTTAACTGGGCAAGGCAGACTTGACTGGACTGGACAAGGCAGGCTTGACTGGACTGGATTTGACCAGGACTGGATCTGGACTTGACAAGCTTGGCTGAACTGGACTTGACCAGGACTTAATCTGCAGACAGCAGAGATTTGATGCTGTAGTGGTACTCTGCAGACTGGTCACTGCTGACTGGGATAACAGGCTGATCTCTGCTGGCTTGATAGCAGGCTGATTGCTGCAAGCTGAGTTAGCAGGCTGATAGCTGCAAGCTGAGTTAGCAGGCTGTGATAGCAAGCTGTAAACTGCAGGCTGAGATCTTCCAAAGGAGTAAACAGGAACCAGGCAGCTTGAGTGACCAAGTTGTTCTGGCACTGTGGATACAGTGCTCTGGGTTTAAATAAAACACCCATAACCAGGATTGGATAGCCTGGTCATGTGATTCCTAGAGCTGGACTCTGATTGGCTGGAACAAGTCATGTGATGATTCCAGGATGGCAGAAATGATGGATGAAATAGTCCTGGAAGCATGGTAATGGCCAGAAAGGATAGCAGACAGATGACCCCAGACGTGGTAAGTGCCACGGTTTGTGACACCCAGTCTCTAAGGTATTTATGTCCTTCTGGAAATATGGCCTCCATAACTGAACACAGTACTCTAGGTGATACTCTACCAATGACCTTTAAAGAGGCATTACTTTGTTTTGGCTACTAATTCCTCTCCCTATGCAACCAAGCATCTGACAAATGGAGTATCGCACTGGGAGGAAAAAATGTATATATGTAAATATATGCACCTGCAGCTAATCCCATATACTAAGGGGATATACTCAAAAAATAAGAATACAAGAAGATGATAGGTATAGGGATAAGCGCTGGGTACACTTCTGAGATGTTGGCAACACATGCCTCACTATTGATATCAATTTCCTAGCAGGAGATAAAATAAATAGTGCATATATTAAATGCTCAGGGTCCATAGATTCCCCACCACAGGCAATGCATACATGTAATAGAAAAAGGAAATAAGGTATAAATGAAAAATATATAATATCTCAACGATAAGCACATAAAAACATGATATTTTTAGATGTTTTATGTGTTTATTGTTGAGATAGAAATTTTTTTCCAGGATATTTATTGCAGTTCCAGCGCTCAGTAATCTACTGCGTTTTTATAAGAATGAGCTGCTGTGTGTGAGTAGCGTCCCAAAGCGTTACCAAGACAATACAAATAAATATTTAGAGTTGCACACAGCGCTACAATTCCTATCTATGCCTATGTGTTGAGTAGCAATTGTGGTGTCCTCTATTGGAAATTGTCCACCCTTTCAGTTCAAACCAAGGATAAAGTCAGTCTTATAGATTTATACCTTTTTTCCTTTTCAATTACATGTATGCATTCCCCGCGATGGGGATTCTATGGGCTCTGAGCATTTAATATATACTTACTATTTCTTTTATTTACCCCTAGGAAATTGGTATCTGTTGCCATCATCTCAAAAGTGTACCCAATGCTTATGCCTATACCTATCATCTTCAAGCATCTGCCTTTCTCATTACTTTGTTACATTTCTTGGCTATCTTTATGTCAGAGTAAATATTCCCTTTCCTCCTCGGTAGTTTCTAATATAGTGCTGCTAATGCAATATTGAGCTTTTGGAGTTTTGTGTCTTAAGTGCATGATTTAGCTTTTTGTGGCATTAAACTATAGTTGTCACATTTTTTACCATATTTTCATTTTAACTAGAGCATCAAATATTTTATTAAAATCATCTGCAAAAGCCACATTTTCACCTTAAAACCATGTGTAATGCTACCAACAATAAAGAAAGCTTTCCATACTGATCAAACAGATTGATCAAGAAGTGGGGTTATTAAAATAGCTTAGATGGTGCACAATACTAATATTAAATAACCATTTATATTTTGAAATCCCCCTATGTATATATCAAACAAAAGAGACCACATTTTCAAACATTGCAAGTTGACATGCAGCATAAACGAATGTGTTGCAACTGATGCTGACTGCACATGGGTTAGTTCCTTCTGTTTAAAAAAGATGATTACACTCATAATTGCAAGGTACCAGGCACCATAAAGTGCATTATGAACAATTTCCGAATACTCAGAAATATTGACATTGATGAACTGCTTTTTAAGGAATGAGAATTCTTAAGGTATTGACTAGCTTTGTCGGAGATGAGATCTTATTAAAGTTCACCACAGTCTTATAGGTTATTGTATCAAAGAAATCAATAGGGCATGTTAATATAAATCAACCAAAAACATTAAATAAATCGCAATTTAGCTGTTGGTAGAGTCCATTAATAAGATAGAGATCACGGATATGTTCAGCACAGTGCAGCTCATGATATACCGGTACACACACACACATATATATAATAAACATACTATAATATATATATATATATATATATATATATATATATATATAAACAATTCATTTTACATAGCCCCACAAGTTGTTATACTCATAAAATGGGTGTTGGCTTAACATACCAGTATCTAGTATTTAGTTCTTAGTAAAAGCAGAACACGAACTAGCTGTTTGCAATAGGTCACATCACAGTGTCTAATGTACACATCGGAAATAGAAGCAAAGTGTTCAACATACCATAGTGGATCCCAAATGCTTAAACTAAAATTTTTAAGCAATACAGCATAATATGGCTGGATTACTAGTTGTTGTTATTATTATTATTATTATCACTTACTTATAAGGCGCCACAAGGTGTCTGAAGCGTTGTACAAAATACAACAAAATACAGTACAGACAAATAGGGCAGGGATTGACAGCATAGTACATAATAAAATACAGTATAAATATAAAAATATCATAAAAATACAATAAAGTGAAGCAAGCACACACCGCAAGGCAAAATGCAAGGTGTCAAGCTTGGCAGATGAGGGAGGAGGCGATAGAACGCAGTGAGATTAAGAGGGAGTCATCAGGTGGGGACGAGGTAAAAGGGTAGCAGAGGGAGATAAGCGGATACAAAGTGAAGGGGTGTGAGCAGAGGAGAGGCGGAAGGAAGGAGAAGAAGGGATAGATGTAGGATGCAGTGAACATGTTAAGTGGAGGAGGGGTAGGCTAGCCTGAACAAGTGGATGAAGGTTTTGGTAGCTTCATTGGTGAGGAAGGTGCAATGTTGTGTAGGTGGAAACGGTAAGAATGAAAGAGGGCACGGATGTGTGGTATAAAGGAAAGTGAGGAGTCAAGGATGACACCTAGGCAGCGAACTTGAGGGGAGGAGGAGACAGAGGTATCACCAATGGTTATGGTGATGGAGAGGGGGAGGAAATCCTAGGGAAGGAAGAACAATGAAAGTCACTATAAAGAATGTGATTGTTGTAAATGATTTAAGGGACATTGCTTGGGTGTGCATTGCCTGCCTGCAAAATATAAATCTTCACCCTTACTGAGTCCACTGCGCCCTCACCATAGTGTACGGGTACCACAGTCTGCCAACATCTATGTAAATATAAGTCATTAGAGTCACTCTAGTGTCTGAGATCTACAATCTACACTTACCCTATCTGCACCACAGCAGCACTTCCCTGTAAAACCTTCTAGCTATACTAGGGTGTTCTACTGAGAATACTAGGGTGACAGTCAGTATTGTCCTTATGTGTCAACGGATGGACAGGGAAGAGAGAAGCCGCTAGATCTACTAATTTAGTGACCCAGACATGATCTCCCCCAGTGAATCTATGCTGCTTGGAATCCTGTAAGTTACTGGATTTAAGATATTGTACAATTTGTTCCTTTAACAGTGTTACCAGCAACTTCCCTACTACTGATGTTAGGCTCACTGGTCCTTCCCTACTTCCACTTATATGCAGAGGAACTACATTTTCATCTGCAGCAATATGGCAGATTCTTCCCACCCCACACACACTTACTTCTGTCTACATATTATGGCACCACTATAATGATGATGACAAACAGGCCTGTTATACTAAGGAAACCTTACATGGCTGGAGCTAGTCATTAACGTAAAGAAAGCTGATACAGAGAAATGATGAGGAATTGCAGGTAAAGTAAATACTTTAATTTGGTTGATCTGGGGGTCTGATTTCTTGGTAGGAAATATGGTGATTTTACGGTGGGGAATGTTCTGGGAACTGGGTCTAAAGTTAATGTGGGTGGAGGTGTCCTGATATTTATGGGAGTATCTGATTTTTCAACAACTTGACCTGGATGGGTGAGTTTTCACATATGGGGCTAGATTTACTAAGCTGCTGGTTTGGAAAAGTGGAGATGTTGCCCATAGCAAACAATGAGATTCTAGCTCTCACTTTCCTATTACATACTAGAGAATGTCAGCTAGAATCTGATTGGTTGCTATGGGAAACATCTCCATTTTTCCTTTCCCGTAACTTAGTAAATCTGGCCCATGATGAGATTCACGATGTCTAACTAAAGAGCAAGAACAACAAATCTGGACACCTAGTAAAACCCTGTCATATAATTGTTAAATAAATGGCATACTGCAGAAAATACTTTTTGTTGTCTTGCATGAAGTGTATTATGTATCTGTGCTACATATTATAAAGATTTAAGCTTGAAAAGTAATCTTGATCTGCATCTGCTTGTGGGATTCAAACTCCCTCTGCAGACATGATCAATCATTTCTTATTATCACTTCATTTATGGACCACATTCCTATGCATATCATAAACCCAGGAGCTGACATGAGCAAGCATAGATTTGTGAGCAGAATTACATTTCTGGAAGCTCTT
>WWET01003078.1:43114-70217 GCA_011038615.1 Limnodynastes dumerilii | reverse complement strand
GTGGACAGCGGTGATCTCCCCCCAACTTTTAGGCTCGGGCTGTGGTATTCCTGTGGGGAAAATCCCCTCGAGAGTCTCTCCTTTACTGCCCCGGGAGTAAACAAATGACCGCGGCAAGACAGTCTCTATGAGGCCAAAGATCGACAATACTCACTGCCCGTAGATATGTTAGGATGGTCCAGGGAACTGGAATAGTATTCCTCCATGGGTGAATGGAAGAAAGGAACGTGTCGGAGGCCACCCGCCGTTCGTGTAACCCACGGACCAAAGACCGCCTGAGGCAAACTGACGTCTGTAATTTCTCTTCAACATTGGTGAATTAATTAGTTTCTAGCCTTTAAATTAGGCTCAGCGCTGTGGTATTCTTTTTCTTCTTTAGATAACTGCCAATTTTGATTACATCTTGGGCTCTATGAAAATGGCCACCTTCATAGGCCTCAAAGCAGGGAAATAGGACACAGGACCATATGCAGACCTAATAAGGTTTGCAAATATCGAATTTGCACAATATGGGCTGGGTTAGGCACTTTCGCACGTACGTTCGCTATGCCTGGACAAAAATATCCATGGAGAAGTTAAGGTAGGGCTATGAGACGCGGAAGTCAGCTAAATTCCTTCCATCAGAGAGGAGTGTCATTGGAGTGCACTTGCCACATAAGTGCTGACAAGCTATTCCGTGTGTTCTTAAAGCACTGTGAGCTCTTAAAGCACAAAAACTGTGTGGAAGGATCTTAATGGAATGGATTTCCATCGTCCGATTGTTATGAATACTTGGGGTTCGATGCAAGGATTGCAGGAGACCAATATAAGATGAAAAGATTTATTGCAGGTAGCAGAGTAACAGAACTCATACACTGTACAAAAATAACAGAAAGTGACTATACACAAGTAAAATATATATTCCAGGTAAATACACAGGTGAGATAACGGGTATCAGGAAGGGCATACAGGTATGATGTAACATGTCAGACTGAGTACACAGGGATGAGAGAACCAATGTGAGGCAAGGTATGCAGGTTACAGACACTGGTAAAAAGGACAAAGATCAATAACATAAATACAGACAGGGACCTTAGAGAACAAGCAGGAACGCAGACAAGTGGAGGCAGATAACAGGAATATGGCAGAGACCAGCTACCAAACACACAGCAACAGGGAGCAGGATATAATGACCTGCATCTTGCTCTGGGGGAAGGCATAACTAAAGCTAAAGCACAGGTGTAAGTTATGGGAATGTAATTATTTCACAAGGATCCAACAGCAGCCCTTATGGGCAGATCATGTAATGTCCACAAACAAGAATAACTAGTCCAGGTCTGTGCCTAGAGGCAAAATAGGATACAGCAATCCAGGATGTAACTTTATACCCCCTTTCAGAAAGAGGATTCCAGACGCCTCCTGGAATTTCCTTGGGCACCCCTAGACTTCTACTTTTTTTTCTAGATTTTTTCATCCTATTTGACGAGCTTCCAGAAGATGATGGGCTGGATCCAGACTTAAGAAGGAGCTTGAAATAAAGGGCCGTATTCAGAGCTCCTTTAAGACCGTCTATACGCAATCTACGTTGCAAGAAGTAACATAGATTACATTACAAAATTACTGCGCATGCGCAGTAGCACATTTCACAAAACTTCGGCCTCAATTGCATTGCGGCCGGAGCTCTGAATATGGCCCTAAGAGAGGAAGGTTACACCTGGGCAAAACCATGTTGATTTCAGGGGGGAGTCAAGTTAATTGTATTCTTTGCATGCAGGGATAAGTCTTTGAATTGATAACTGAACACAGATACTGACCATCTTTACTAATTACAGTTATGTCGACTTAGGATAGGACACATCACCTCTCAACTCTAATACTGTTTGCAGCAGATTAAATATTACTCCTCCTGCAATCAACATGGTTTAGCCCAGGATTAACTTTCCTCTCTTAATTTCAAGCCCCTTCTTAAGTCTGGATCCAGCCCGATGTCTTTGTAGGTTTTTGGGCCAAGATTTTTCTTGTCAGTATGGAGTCAGCACAGATGTTATTAGAAGTAGAGACTGGAGATGCAGATGGCTGTTTGAAGAGGGACCCAGGAAACACAGTATTGAATGCTGGCGCATAATTCCAGGTCAGTGCCCAGAGATCCCAAAGGATCGCATCCCAGCTGTTCATAAAGGACTCTGCCCGCTTTCAAGGTTTTTCTCTGAACTGCCTGATCATGTCCATTATATGTGCTGAAGTACTGGGCTCAATTTTTCCCAAGATACTCTCCAAGGGCAATGAACTGGTTTAAGTCCTCATTAAAGAAAATAAACTCCTCTGTTAAAGATGGTTGGTCTTTAAGTTCTGATATAGGTGATACAAGAGGTGTGAACTCAGGTAGATAGGCAGGTGGTACAGACTGGGCGGCAAGGCTGAGCCCCCCTCTGGGACGCCAGTGGGAACTGGCACAGCTTGCTGGGCAGCAGGCACATTTCGCTGGGAAGCAGGCACAGGCTCATATCGCTGGGCAGCGGGCACAGGCTTACCTCACCTAAGGCACTTCTTCCTGGCATTCCCACTGGCTATGCTCCCATTTAAAGTCCTGGCAGCCCTTACTTGGGTGACGGTTATTTTGAGTTTTTCTCTGCTGGCTTGTCCTTGTGATATTAGCGCAATCCTGGTGCCTGATTAGTCCCTGCCTGCCCTGCTCCTTGGTCCCTTCTCCTGTACATATTAGACATTCCTGCCATAAATGAGCTATGTGCGTGCCCCTGTTAGTTTAGGTTTCAGTCTGTCTGATTGTAATTTTGTTTTCTCCTGTGTATTTGTACTTTCCACCTGCACTATGCTGAATATTTCCACCTGTCAGTCAGCCCGTGTTCATTCTATTGTATTTACCTGCACGCCGACCAGTCTGGTCATTTTTGTGCAGTTCTACTCCAGTTGTACTCACCATGTAATACCTGAACGCCAGCCAGTCTGGTCATTATTGTGCTGTCTATACTTCACTTGTACTCTATCTGTTATACTTACCTATACTCTTGTCACTCTGTCACTGCGTTTGCTGTTGTCTGCTGGTCTCCTCGTCCTTCAACTCTACACAGGATTGTCCACCGGGGGTTGCAAACTGCTACTGGTGTGCATCCAAGTCCATCCCCACTATTAGGGGCTCTGGTGAATACCGTCCAGTAGTTAGACTCCACACCCTGTTATGTCAGTCTCATAACAACAATCCAGCTGTGTCAGGGTTTATTTCAACTGTGAATATGAAGAGAAGGTGCATGCACTGTAGCAAACAAAAGTGTGGGAGAGATGGTAGCTGTATAAAACAGCAAATGGAGAAGATGCCTTGATCAAAGTATATAATAATGCGGATTATAAAATCATGGGAGAGCATTGCCAGAAAGTTAAATGTCATCATCATATTATTCTTCTTTAGCACACGCCAAAGGGCTTGATATCCAGAGTGATAACGAAGACTAGCTATTAACTGAATGGCATTCCGTTCTGAAAGGATGGGCATATTTTGTGGATTGTTGGACCGCCTTGAAAACCATGGACTGTTTTTAAATCTGTCCTTGCCATACACTGCTTTATTACCATGCTACATGAGATCCAGCATGAGGTGGAATCTGTACGAGTCTCAGAAAAAAGTCACTATGGCACTGGTAAATCTTCATTTAATCATATTTTGATGCACTGCATTAGTTCTGGCAGGACAGATAACATCATAAAAGGTACAAACACAATCCTGTCACTATTTAAATGTAAATTAACTACCTCAAGTCAAATGAAGGTGACTGTTGGATAATATTTTGAAAAAAAAGAGAATTTTTCTTATTGTTAATAATAAGAAAATAAATGATAAATAAATATATAATTTTAAAGTAAAATTTTACCATGAACCCCTTCATCAGCAGCATGATGCACATGCTGGTGCTCATCCTCCTCCTCTAAGTGATGGGCCGGTGAGGTATCCTCAGGGTCCGGAGTTAGAATCGGACGTGGTGTCAAGTCCTCCATCTCCTCAAGGGCTGCATGTGGGGGTGAGGTTTGTAATAATGGGGGTTGGATTCCCTCGTCGTCGTCATCCTCCTCCTCCACCTCCTCCTCCTCCGCCTCCTCGTCCTCCAACAGCTGGCGTCTAGCAAATTCCGCAATGCGGTGTCTGTCCCGTCCTAACAATAGAAATAAATGTGTGTTAATTTTTTGGTTGATGTAAAAATACATAATAACAAACTATATATATATATTTTTTTTAGGTTTTTCAACATAATCATTGTTACATATTTTTAATATTTGAATGAAAATATTGTTTGCAAATTATACATTGCAACTAAGATGAGGGAGGGTTAAATGTTGGACCTATTAAAGATGTTGTTTATGACAGCCTATCAAATTGCAATTGTCACATACATATACCATCACATTTACGGGCAACATCCTAATTAATTAACATTAAGTAAATAAGTAACTAATTAAGTAAGTAATTGAATAATTATTTATTTATTTATTTATTTATTTAATTAATTACTTTCACATAAGAGCAACATCATGATTAATGGCTAAGGCTAAAATACATATTTATATTAAATACTTACGCCGTCTATGACGGTCAATTTGCTGTCTGACGTCAGCCAATAGATCTGGCTGCCGCCGCCTGAGGTCAGACCACCGGCGCATTAACTGGTCAATGCGCCGGCGAACTCTCAGACGGCGTCTGATTTGCCGCTGCACGCGGACATAAGCTGCCCGAACAGCGGCATTACAGTGTGGCTGCCTTAGATCAAATTGATCCATCTCAGCCACTAAAATGCGGAGTTCCCTCCTGGTAAATGGATCCGCACGACCTGCAGCCATTTTTACACCAAAAGAATTATCTAAAATGGCGGTTTAACGCATAATAAAAACTAACGACGCCATTGGCTAATACGAGAAACGCCTTCAAGGAGCAACAAATCACATTACTATACTATGTGTAACAAATAGATAAAACTTATAGGTTGCTTAGAACATCAATCAAATTACAGCTGCAGTACTATGCTTATATTTTAAACAATAATTTAACCATTACATGTATTGTAAACAGTAATATGTCCTGTAATGTATTTTAAAAATATAACATTATGCAAACTTTTTACTTACTTGATAGTATTTACAGAAATTCTAAGACACATTTGAGCCATCACATATGAGTGAGGAATAATAGTTCCTATGTAACGGACAGACATCTCTGGAGACTGTGCAGAAAAGTACACCATGGGTTAATACTAACGTAATTGTTACACACCCTAACGTACGCTTTTGCGAATAAACGCACGCACATGTTAGACTATTTAAAGACGCCTTTTCATCCGAACATCGTTTGCATCTCTGCAGTAATGGGTCCAAAAGGGAAGGCTATAAATTCAAATTTTACTCCACAGGAAGTCTTTCATCTTGTGGAGAAAATTTTAGAAAAACTGTATGTGAACAATACGGAAATAGCTGGACATCTAAGAGCACATGCATGGATGGAAATATATGAGGATTTCGTAAGCTTTTCTAAATCACAAAACCCACAATGCCAAACAAGGACTTTGAAAAATATCAAGAAAAGGTAATAAAATAGCCACAAGAGAAACTGGTCTGGTGCTTACAATGAGTAGGTCTTCGACCTTTGATCATAATTTCAAAATTTTAAATGTTCAACATAACTTATTGTTATATACCAGTTTAAAATCATCAAAGGCAAATGTGTTACAGTATACCGTAAGGTAGATCAGTAGGTGACGAATACTGTACTCCTCTTGCAAGCTGTGAAATGTGAACATGAAAGGAAATGTGCTACTTGTATTGCTATCTTTGATTACTCCATTATGCATATTGTTTTTGGAATGTACAATGTAAGTGAATGTGAATTTCATTGTAATGCTCAAAATAAAAATGTTAATAAAAAAAAAAAGAAAAGGTAATAATGTCAAATGTAATTTGTGCTAAACATTTACCATGTGTGTTGTTTATACTTTTCTGGAAACATATGTTGGTGAAGCATTGTAAGATTTAAATGTTATAACCAAAACACACTGATGCACTGATTCATGCTAATTTTTTCAATATAGATGGTCTGATTTAAAGCAATCGATTAAAAAAAAATTAGCATAGAAAAAAAACACCAACAAACAACAGGTGCCGGACCCTTGCCGGAATCCTTAGAATTAACTAGCGTGGAAAAAAATGGCCTTGAGGGTTGTGAGTGTGGCAGAGGTGGAAGGAGTGTGCGATATGGATACCAGTGCTGGCCCACCACAACGATTACTAACACCTGTCGTGGAAAATGACCATTCAGACTCTGCAGGTATTAACCTTTTTGTTGAGTGTTAAATATTATGTAATAAATAAATTCAAATCAAAAATCATAAATAATTTTTATTTTTTTTTAAACAAAATAAAACAAGATACATTATTTAACATCAAATGTTTTATTTTACCTGACAGATCCACTAGACTTTGAGCCAAATATAATGCCTCCAAGTTCTTCCATTTCAGATGTCCCATCAGAGGATGACACACAACATCCACAACAGGCTGGGGAACAAAGAAGAAGACATATTTCACAAGCAACTCCTTCAGCTACAGAGCAACATTATGCTACTATGCGATCCATAGCTGAAAAATTAGATCGTAATTATGAGGCTACAACAGAACAAACAAAAATACAACAAGAACGAAATGAATATTTCAAGCAATTTTTCAAGGAAATGATCGAGCACAATCTTCGAATGGAGCAGAAATTTGACCAGTTTCTCGCGCAAAATATGGGTAAACAATTGCAACATGATGATGAAGTTCCATCCACCTCAGGAACACAAAGTCAGCAATGTCCAAAAAGTACCATTCCAGAACCTGCAGATAATGATTCACGTACACTTACCAGAGCAGCAAAAAGGGTCACTACAAGGTCAGGCACAGCATCCAGATCAGCTGGTGAAAATAACAACCCACCACCTAAAAAACCAAAACAACAGAGTACAATAAAAATACCAAAGGAGGTAAAAAATCACTAACCAAAAAAAAATAAGATTATTGATTATGTTTTTTTTTGTATTTTTGGCCCTTAGTAAAGTCATTTCACATGGTTATTTGAGAAACAAAATTACCTGTTGTTATGTACTTGTTTATATGGATTAAATTTATCTTTATCTGATGTTGATTTGAACTTTTTTTTTATAAAATTGGAGTTTTGAAACCATATTAATCTATTAATTTAAAAAATGTTATGAGATATAACATAAGTAGATGCTTAAAATAATACATGTCATTACTACTTAATAATGACTCAAAATTTTTTTAGATAATGGGTGTGTATACATTATTAATATAGTACTAACCTCAAAAATATGTCTGGATAACATGGTGCCTGAACTGTGCTCCAGACTGTGAAGAGTTGATTGTCACACATTGCGGCAAACGCCGCCGGACTTACCCGCGGCCACGCTCCTCTGACTCCATCGGCGTGCTGCGGTCCTGTCTGGCTCATGGGCGCCGCCATGACAGTCCGTGGCACATGACTGCCAAGCACCAATCGGGCCTCAGCAGCCACAGCCATGTGACACACATGGCCAAGCAGCCCTTAGAGAGGACTATTTAAACCCAGCCAGGGCTCTCTTCTGTGCCAGATCTACTTTGTCACAGAAGGAGCCTGGTTTCTCATTTCTGCCTGCATCCAGCCTGCAATCCAGCCTGTTACCAAGCCTGCAATCCAGCCTGTTACCAAGCCTGACCTAAGAGCCACGCATCACTACCACCGTTAGCATGCCTCTCTTCTAATCTTTGCCATATTGTGGATTGCCGCATCACGAAGGCATCGTGACTGCTGCCTGGAAATTTGGCAACCACATCACGAATGAGTAGGGATGAGTCACATATCATTTGTACATTTATGGAGTGGAAACTCTTTCTATTTAAAAAAATAGAAGAGTTTCCACCCCTTGGTACTAATGCGACATGTGTCCCATCCACAGCCCCTATTACATGTGGGAAGCCTGCAATGGTGTAAAACTGCTGCTTAATCTCCACAAGGCTTGCCTCATTCAATGGCATATAAATGAATTGGGACATGCGCAATAGGAATGCCCTCAAAACCGTGTCCAGGACACGGCTGAAAGATGACTGGGACACTCCTGTTGCGCAACCCATGACCCGTTGGAAGGAGCCAGAAGCACAGAATTGTAGCACCGCCAGGAGTTTTGTAAGCGGTGAAATTGCTGTACGTGACATGATATTTGAAGTCAGGTCCCTCTGCACAAGTGCAAGAGTTTCCATGATGATATGGGGTGGAAAGCGATAGATGCGCCTGACCTCATCATCAGTCACGTTAAAGAGGCTGACACGTGGCCGATAGATGCGCTCACGAGTCCTCAGGCGATAGAAAGGACGCAGACGATGTTCTCTCCTCCGTGGCTGCTCCTCTTGCACAGCTGGATTACCCATTTCTGCTGCTAAAAACTAGTAGAAAATTGCATATAAACCACTATATCATAGCAACAATTAGCAAATAAAAACACAAAAACAATGTAAAATTTTATAAAACACTATTAGGGCATACATTGGTGACCACAAATTTCAACTGTCATGCAAGCTGATTAAATTTATATATAGATATACACACACACCCACACAAACACAAAAATGTGAATGTATTAAATGTAATAAATAAATACTTACACCTGCAAGTGTATCAGCTCGATCCATCTGAAAAAAAAAAAAAAATTAAACACATGTGTTGAAAACAAAAAAGAAATACAAAAATAAATCCAAATAATACCTAGTTTATAATCAGGTCCATAGGCAAAAATATTGCTTATAGCATTTTATAAACATCAAAAAATACAAAACTATATACATATATGATAACACATTATAATGGACTTTAAAAAATTAAATTATAATGTTTGTTGTCTGTTAATTTATAGCTAACAATGAAATAAATTAAACATATGCACATAGTTTATATAAAGCTTACTTACCATATTGAGTATATATGTGTTTTAGAATCCAAATTGCAAGAAAAGCACTATTACAAATCACAAAAGATATGCAAGGCTAAACGCTTAAACAGCAGCAAAAAATGGGAGCCTTTGCTAACTTATAAAGGAAAGCAAATTACATTGGTCAATTTCCTTCAGGTGTTACATCTCTTAATTAGTTTTGTTTTCAATGGGCAAATAAACTGCAGAGACCATGCTGCGTTTATTATACGTATGACCGCAACTTAGTATTGAAGCCGGTCGTCTGTAGGGTCAGAAAAACCTACTCTAGGTACGGTCTTTTTAGTATTTCCATAAGATGATATGATCTTATTTTAGGATCTGTCCCCCAAACGATTTCACGCCCATTTAGATCATTTACATACATGGCAACACCCTCTGTTACATTAATTCACGCCCATAACGTAAATAGGTCGTATGGCCGCTGTTGCTTAGGTTTGGATCGGGCGTCCGTCTGTACTACAGTCGTTGCGCATGCGCATTGTGTGGTTACTGGCGATTTTACGCCCAGGATGAGCGTACGATCGCATCCGAGCGTTGTTCTGGATCAGGCCCATGGTGGCATGAACATATGACTAGGCAGTTGACTTGAAAGGCTACACGCTCTTCAGGTGGGATAGAGTAATTAAAAGGGGAGGAGGAGTATGCCTTTATGTTAAACAAATGTTAAAACAAAGGACACATGAAGTTATTTATGAGGGTATTGGTGATAATATAGAGAGAGGTATTGTCGGTGGAAATATACAGTGAAGGTAAAAGTTCAAAACAGTTGATGATAGGGACATGCTATAGACTGCCAAATATTAGTTTGATTAAGGAAGCACAACTTTTACAGCAAATTGAATGGTCTGCACAGCTAGGTCAGGCAGTGACTTTAGTATGCAACAGTGCCGGATTAAAGGTGGGGGGGCACAGGGGGCACTTGCCCCCAGCCCCCCTCTCGCCCGTTTCCTCGTGCCCACCCCTGCTGCAAATAGCTGGCTGTCTCCCGCAGCTCTAATTACAAGATGCCAGCATGACCTAAGTGCACGCTGATGTCATCATTCTGCAGAGCACGCCGCGGAGGAGAGAGCTGGAGGCAAGAAGACATCAAAAGTAAGATGGAGATAAGAAGATAGTTGGGGAATGTGGATTTAATGAACATGGAGGGGGCACACGTCTAGAGGGGCAATAATGTTAGCTGGACACATAAGGAGAGGCAATAAGACTTGATGCACACTTAAAGATTTTTGCAGAAGAGAAAAAAAAGTAGTGCTTACAATGGGCACACAGGAACATTCATATGGGACAATAGAAATATAAAAAAATATCTTTTATTAGAATTTCTGTTAAAAAAGCTAAATTTTTAAAATGAGAAAATAGATAAAGTAGGAAAATTAAAATATGATGTCCTGGTTGGATACACTGAAGGAGGGGCAATAAGACAATAAGGCTAGTTGGACAAACAAGAGGGAACAATAAAGCTGTCTGGACACAGAAGGAGGAGTAATAAGGCTGGTTGAATACACAGAAGGAGTTCTGGCAGGACAGATAACATCATAAAAGGTACAAACACAATCCTGTCACTATTTAAATGTAAATTAACTACCTCAAGTCAAATGAAGGTGACTGTTGGATAATATTTTGAAAAAAAAGAGAATTTTTCTTATTGTTAATAATAAGAAAATAAATGATAAATAAATATATAATTATAAATAATAATAAAATGATTAATAATAGATTATTTATTACAAATACAACTTGCATTATAAGAAAAAAATCTACAAGCATACGTCACCCAGTAAGTAAAAAAAACTTACTGAAAGAGTATAAGCCAAGTTATCATACTCAAGTATACAGAAACCCGCAGGTGGTATTTAAACAATTAATCACAATAGTATATTAGGAGCTGAAGAAAGTGCCAATTTTATATTGGTAGCTACCACAAAATGCTGCACAGCCACTAGATTATCTACCAGTCTTTCACAGTTCAGAATAGGGTTCCATTAGCATTCTTTGGTTTCATAGGGATACGAATCCTAGCATGCTTTGTTAGGTATCAGCTATGTCTGTGCAGTTAAAGCATGCTGGGACTTTTCCGGTATGGTGGTCTGTTTTCAGCAGAACATCATATGGTAGTAGATTCCAAAAATTTCTGGTCTGACAGTTAAGACTTTTAACCTAACCTTAACATACCACTAACCCTACAGCCCAACCCCACAGCCTAACCTTCCCCTTAAGCCCTAACCCTAACTTTATCCTGGTTTCCGCACCCAATAGCAATATTCTAACTGCCAAGCATTTTGACAATGATACAGCCGCCATTCCACTACAGTCACATCACATTAAAATAACATTTCTGATAAAAACCTGGTATATGATATATCATGTTGATGTTGCTCAGCTGACTACATTTTACTGAGATACACTGTAGCTATTTCTTGTGTGATGGTTTTATGCACAGAGGGAATAGCAGAACTGGAGGTAAAGAATGCTTAAGGGCCTTGTTAAACAACAGGAATGCTTCGATTTAGCAGTCAGAGCCACTCCACCTCAATAGAGAAAGTTTTAAGCATTACCTCAAGTTACTGTTAAAGGTGTGCATTTACGTCAGTATTGTAAATAGACCCACAGTATGTACCAGACACCAAGAGCTACGGAAATACCATATTTACCTGCAATTTAATATTTAAAACAGCAAGAGTCTTATAGGCAACATCTGTTGGCATAACTTAAATATACCCCCCCCAAACCTGCTACCTGGCACTGGCAACGTTTAAGTAACTCGTTATTGTCACTTAGCATGCCAAAAGCTGCAAAAATGTATTATCAAAACAAAATAAAATCAAGCAAGTGAAATAAATTAGTAGATAAACACGTTGAAAACCTTTGTTTTGAAAGATGAAACACTTCAGTGCAGATTTACCAGCGCCAGTTGTATTTCAGAAGCATAAAATGCCCAGACTGAACCTGCTGTTTTCTTCAGTATGCAAATAAGAGTTACATTTCCCTTTGCTGTTCATCTTCATCTGCAACATTTCCACTTTAAACACCTATTTCACAGAGAACAGCAACTGTAGGTTTTTTTTGTTTGTTTGTTTTTTTACAAAGAAACTAAAATCTTTTAAGTATGAGTTTTATAGCTATACTATATACTATACTATATACTATATACAAATCATTATTTTCTTTTTTTTTTTAAAGCTCACAGGAATGCAAATAAAAATGTTAATACTAATGAAACCCAGGCACAAACAGTGGGACATATTCAGACTTAATAACGTTCTTAAAAACACATCTGTGTGTGTGTATGTTGGCGCTTTTTAGCGGTCTGCGTATACATGCGGTAGATGTTACGCATAGGGACTCTTTACACACAGGGTTGAACTCCATGAGAAAGGGCGTGACAACACCCCGTAAGTACAAGGATATGCAAAGGCATCTAAATGATACAGTATGGGCTATGTTAGGCACTTTGTTACGTAAGCTAACTTCGCACAATGATATGCACGGAAAAGTTAAGGTAGGGCTACGGAGGCGGAAGTCAGCAAAAATCCGCACATACGAGGGGTGCGGATTTTTGCTATTCCGTGCGTACTTAATTTATACTTAAGTTTGATTTAGGCCCAGTGTGTTTCACAGACACAGGGTCAATGATGTCATGTAACGGCAGAGCAGGATTGCCAAAATTCGGGCATTTCTCTCGATCCCGGGAAAGCCGACAAATCTCCCACACCTGACTTGAGACTGCGATTTCATGCAAATTGCGGCCTCAAGCCCCATCCCCTCTTTCAAAACGGTCAATTCTGGTGTTAGTAGGGGAAAATGTCATTTTTGTTGAATACAATATATCTATTTAAGTAATTGTTGTTTTAATATCTCAAAATAGTGATATGATATAAAATATCTTTGCTTTCGAGGACCATTATTAAATTAAATCCAGTAACAATTAAATCAAATAAATACTGAAAATACTTTAATCTCAGCTAAATGTAACACTGGAGTAATAAAATACAATAGGAAGAACGCATAATTAGACTCCCAAAAGTGATATATCAGATTTGTATTGCTTCTAGTGATGTCTAGTCTCAGTGAGTGGGATGAATACTGTCTAATACCTTTTGTCACTACAGTATATGTATGGGTGCCACAGTACCAGGATGGAATTCTGGATCCAAATCTGAGCTAGAAGTGGATGTGGTTCCTCTCTGTGGGCAGGAAGGGGAGGGTGACATGCTAATTGCACAGTAAGAGCGGCTTTAAATATTAATGTAATGTAAATGTAATGTAAATGTAAATATAATGTAAAATGTTAGGGTAGGGTGTTGGTCGCATAACTACCATACAAACGAAGGGAGTGGCCTTTACTTGCCCGCGTGGTAGTTAGGATGCAGCGGGGATCCGGCATCGGACACAGTGGCAGCAGAATTTCGTCCAATTATATTATTATTATTAGAAGGAAATGTTTTTTTTTGTTTTTTTTATTGAAAGGTTGCAAATAATACACAATACAATGCAATCGGATCAAACAGAGATTCATGAGATCAAGCGAGAATAGTAATTAAACACTCATATAATAACAAATGGGACCCAGTAACAGGGTGACCAGTTTTTATTGTTTTTGTGGGGTAGGGGGAAGAACCATTTGTGCTGGTGACACATTTGGTTGAGTGGCAAACTGCCAAGGAATGGGGAGGATCAGATGAAAACTGTTTAAGTCTTTCAGGTCATGCACATGTGAGTGGTTAAAAGGTGCACTGTGTATAGTGCATCCATACTATATAACAGGGGTGGCCAAACAGTTGATCGCGATCGACTGGTCGCCTGCAGACTTGTGACCAGTCGATCTCGCTGCTCCCTTCTCCCTGTGGCGGTGACAGACGAAGTGGGCGGGTGATGTGAGCCAGGGCCGGCGCGACCTGCTATGATGTTCCTGTATGAGCTGCCGCAGTAGTTACATAAAGAGCGCCGCGGAGGAGGAAAGTAAGTAAAAAAGGCTGGAGAAACATGATGGGTAATACTGAGTGGGGCTGGAGAAACATGGTTGGAAATACTGAGGGGGGCTGGAGGCACATTATGGGGAATACTGAGGTGGGCTGGAGGCACATTATGGGAAATACTGTGGGTCAGCTGGAGCCATATGATGGGGAATACTGAGGGGGCTGGAGGCACATAATGGGGAATACTAAGAGGGCTGGAGTGAGATGATGGGAGTTACTAAGAGTGGCTGGAGAAACATGATGGGAAATACTGAGGGGACTGAGGTTGAGAAACACTGTTCTACTCACGGTGCGTCATGTGATCTCCCTGGCTGCCGGGTTGTGAAGACTTCCTCCTGCATCTCTGCACTGCTGAAGAATAGATTCTTAAGGTAAGGTGTGTGTGGGGGTAATGTCTGTCTGTCTCTGTCTCATATCTATCTATCTACCATATTTCCTCATGTACAAGACGCACCCCTATATACGACGCAACTTAATTTTGAGGTCCCAAAATTAAAAGTGCATCTTGTACATGGGGAAAAGCTCTCTCCCCGCTTTCAGCTTTCTTACCTTTGCGAATCATCCACCGAGCAGGACTGCGGCCACAATATGACGTCCAGACTGCGGCCGGATGTTAAAATGGTAACCTCCCTGTATAAGACGCACTCTGTTTTTAAAGACCCTATTTTTCAAAAAAAGGTGCGTCTTATACATAGGGAAATACGGTATCTAGATATCTATCTATCTCATATCTATCTATCTGTATCTTACTGTCTGTCTGTCTATCTCATATCTGTCTCGTCTTTCATAGCAATCTATTTGTCTCATACTTTAACTATCTATCCAGGGCCAGCGCGACCCTCTCCGCTGGGGAGATGAGGTTCATCCCAGCGCCATTCTGGATAGCTCTATGTAACAGCTGCAGCAGCTCATACAGGAATTTCCTGTATACATATGAAGGAGGAAGAGCGCCGCGGAGGAAGAAAAGAAATACACAAAGGTCAGGGGAGAGTCTGGAGAAACATGATGAGGAATACTGATGGGGCTGGAGGCACATGATGGAGAATACTGAGGGGGGCTGGAGAAACATGGTGGGAGATACTGAGGAGGGCTGGAGGCACATGATGGGGAATACTGGAAGGGGGGGTTGGAGGCATATGATGGGGAATACTGAGGAGGGCTGGAGGCACATGATGGGGAATGCTGAGGGGTGCTGAAGGCATATGATGGGGTATACTGAGGAGGGCTGGAGGTACATGATGGGGAATGCTGAGGGGGGCTGCAGGCACATGATGAGGAATACTGAGGGGCTGGAGAAAAATTATGGGGAATACTGAGGAGGTCTGGAGGCACATGATGGGGAATACTGAGGAGGGCTGGAGGCAAATTATGGGGAATACTGAGGAGGTCTGGAGGCACATGATGGGGAATACAGCCTTCATATGTGCCTAACTAACTTTTCATTTCGCCAGTAAACACAAGACATGTTGCCTCATGCATCAACTTCACATTGCCAATAACTTTACGTTCAAAACACCCTTTAATTAGCATTAATGTTTAGTTTGTTTTATGTGTTCATTGGCTCATAGTTCCCTAAAAAGTATTGCATTATGATTATTTTGGACTATGTTAGATGTCAAAATTTAGCGTAGATCCCTAAGTCTGAAAATCTGGCCATCCCTGCTATATAGAAATACATATCTGTATAGTACATCCAAGTGATAGCAATTCAATAGAGGGCTTAACATAGCTCAGATTATAAAACAAAATTCTATGGACATTCACAGTTTTGTAACACTTTCTTAAAATATGTATTTTTTGCATTGTCAAACATTTTATTCCTACTAAGGGTAATAATACAGTAAAATATCCCATGCCGAATATAGGAAATACGTTACTAACATGCTTCATCAGGCCTTGATCAACTAAGCTTAATAAGGCTGCAGCCTAGGGCCCATGGCCCTTTGGGCTCAGATCTGAATGAGAGTCACTGACAGTACATCAGTACTATACATCATAAAGCAACACAATCAGTATAGAGAGATTCTGTTTCCTGGATAGACGGAGGCACTTTTCCCAAAAACACTACAGCAGACTTGGCTATGGTTCAAACAACCTGAGATAGTTAATAGTTTTATTGCAGTAACACTATTGTTCCACAAATAAAATAAAAAATCAACAATACTAATCTTAGCCTGTTAACAACTGTCTAACTGTTCCTAAAGCGCCACACAAACAAACACAACCCACTTCATCAGCCCTTTCAAAATTTAGTGTGTCTCCAGAGAGGCCTTTTGTCTCAGTGACCCAGGATACGACAGACACTAGAAACTCAGCCTAATACGATAGAAACTAGAAGCTCAGCCTGACAGGCTTATAAAATCCTCACACAGGTGATGTAGTAATCAGACTACTTACACGCTAGAAGTCCTATAGTCTTGAGATGGGCCTGGTGGATGGAGCCTGCCCTCTCTCTCCATAATCCCAAGAATTTATTTTTTCTGACTTAGCAAAGCCGAACTGGCTTTGCAAAGTGTCTAAGAAAGACAACCATTTTTCATTATATTTATTCATTTTTATGTATAGGAGAGAAACCTGGGGCATATGTAGCTTCCCTGCATCACCAACAGACTGTTACTAGTACAATATATTATAAAACATGTTTTCCTGTACCAATGCCGGAACAATTGATGAATGAGCCTAGAGTGGCCGAAACCCTGTCCTTCACCCTTTCTTTTCTTCACCTTCCTTTCCTTCACCTTCCTTTCCACTCACAGCACAGGATAAAAACGGTTTCCCCAGTAATGTAAAGTTACTCAGTAAAATGAATATGCTACTATGTTCTATCACAGCTTTTTCTGGTGGGAGACTTAGGAAAATATGTTTGTACTCTAATCCATTACTTAGGAGCAATATACATTTATTTAAATTAAAAATAAATAAATAAATAAATAAATATGCATATGTAAACGTCAACTCTGTTTTAACAATATTAATAAAACTACATGATCTATATTTTGATCACATAACAAATCAAGGTCGATCTGTAATGCATTTAAGCTATCCATCTTTCTGCCTGACATTGTATTTCCTAGATAAGGCATCATTTTAGTGCACAATAACAAAGAGAGTGTATAAAAGGCAACTGCTATCTGCAAACTTGCAAGATCAGGATTTCTGGGAACATTGCTGCTCTAAATCATCCTGAGTTGTGCTACTGCTTAAAAGTGGACAAAGCATTTAGGGTGCCTTAAGGAAACTAGTAAAACAATCTAAAAAGGTATGTATATAAAGCTTCCTAACTAGAACATTTTACTTCAGACCATTTGTTTTTTCTGAATACGCTGTCGCTGCGCTCGGATTAGCAGAGGCCTGATGCCGGTTTCCTGCTAATTCCTAAATTCCAGATGGGTGAGGGGAGGCCACTCCCCTAGGCTAGACCCTACCCTTCCAATAAGGGCTGATGCATAAATCCCACGGGAAATAAGCACTTCTGCTCTACCCCACCCCATTGTCGGATTTAGTACCAGGACAAATGTGGATTTTCTGAATGGATTAAAAATTCCATTTTGGTAATTGCCAAGAGGGGGTTGCAATCGTGAAGTGCACCCCCCCCCTAAAAAAAAATAAAAAAATAGTGTATCTGTGTTCCTGCTAGGAATAATGAGTAATAGATGTAAACAGTACTGGGGTACTAGATGGAAAAAGTACTGGCGTGCAGATGGTAAAGCACAGCTATACTACTAAGGTATAATAAGCCTGATCCAGACCTACGCTGGCTGCGCATGCGCCAGGCAGATGGTGCCCAGCTTGGCTACGGCAATGCCCGATCGTTGATCTGGCATCTGTAGCAGCGCCGTACCAACGCTGGAGCGTTACTACGTTCAGGTTAGTGTAGGTGGGCGGGGGGGAGGTAGTTTAATGAGGGAGCGTATTTTCCCTTGTTTAGGCCGGTTGAAGTTAGGGTAGCCTTCAGTCGGCATAAGCGAGGGAAAATACGCTTGCACAGGGGGAGTGTCGGCGTAGGTCTGGATCAGGCCCAATGAGTATAAGATGGAAACAGTAATGGAGGGCAGATAGTAAAGCACAGAGATACCGGAAAGGTATAATGAGTACTAGATGGAAACAGTACTGGCGTGCAGATAGTAAAGCACTGCTATAGTAGACAGGTATAATGACAAAGAATTAACAAACAAGCTAAGAACGAGGAATGAGACAAGGAAAGGCTGAGAGTCAATGGCATTGGTGGAACCAGGAACAAGCCAGAAATCAGGAACACAAGGCAAGGAGAACCGCTCAGAATACAGCAGGTGACAGCAGCCAAAGCAAAACAACAAGAAAAGCTAACTACCTGGATATTTAAGGGAAGGTTATCCAATGAGCTGCGGGGTCAGATCCTGCTCACAGCTGATTGGAGATAGCCAGAAGGCATAGCTACGTGCTAAATGCTGTCAGAGTGCAGACTGCTGAGTGGAACAGCACTGCCCTGAATGAATGATAAAGATCCTAGCGGCTAGGTAACTTCCGGGAAGACTTAAGGGGTTGCTGCAGAAGAATTGCTGGCTTATGACACCTAATATGTGGGCCCCCATTGGGGACAACATTTGTGTATTTAGTTTAATAATGACATTTTTTCTTATTTGCTCTAGAAATGTTACTGAGATTCCAGCTGCACAAAGCATATCTTCCTGCACCTGTACATCACGAAAGAAGAGTAATTGCTTTGTGTCATATTAGTCATGCTCATTTCATTCTTGTGTCCTTATAAAACATGAATTCATGCTAAACTGTTTACATCTATAATACATGACATTTCAGTACCCACAGACCAAAACTAACTGGTAAATTATAATAATAGAAAAAATAGAAAAGGTAAACAATTACAAGGTAACAGTTCTTCCCATTGCAAAATGTGCTTTTAAATGCCTTAAACACAAATGAACAGAACCAAATACCAAGACAATCTATGATACAAGAAACACTGATTGAATAGGCCACAAAAGCTCATATTGGGTTACAATCGTGATTTATGCAAAGGGGCAGTTTATCAAATGTTTTGAACAGAAATCAATTCCTTTTGGTACACAGGCCACACAGTACCAGGAATGCTGGATTCAAGACCGTCCTGGTAGTGAATCAGAAGGTGGGGTTGGGCAAACAAGGAAGTGGAAGTGGGTGTCCCCTAGGTACAATCCACATTTTCGCATCGGCTTCATTTTACGTGGGGCTGGTGACAGAAGTATTAAGGTATGGGTAAGGCTGTACGGGTAAGTCTGTATATATTCTGCAACTATCCTCTCTTGCCACTGTCCACCTTGTTCTCTCCCTCAATACTCTTCTATTGTCTCAACTGCTCTCCCCAGATCTCCAATTCCCCCCATACCCCCCGCCTAACACAAACTCTGAACCTTTACTTCTCTACTGCTCCCCTTTGTACTTTCCAACTTTCCCTCTTTTTTTCTGCAACACCTTTGTTGTATTCACTATTAAATCGCAGATCTTGGAATCTCGCATTGAAACGCAGCTGTCAAATGCAGCGTTCCATGCGGTATTCAGTCTCCATGCATAGTGCGAAGGCAAAGACATTTAAATTCTACAGTAAAGACATGGCTAAGCCCTTACATATAAATAAGTATGCTGCATGCAGAGGTGTGCGGGATAATTAAGGTAGGGTCCTGTGCGTGGAATACAATTCCTGCGTGCACAATTTTGCATGGGAAATTCTATACATAAGTCTCCACAAAAGAGGCTGATGTACGGAATAAGTCGTTTAGTCTGGATTTGGTCCATAGATTGTGATGGAGATAAGAGCAATATGGCCCATCCAGTCTGCACAGTTGTTTATATAAAATTATACTGACCTTATCTGATCCTCAATTAAGTTTGAGATTTGGGATGTTCTTATTTTTACCACAAACCTGCATAAACCATTTTACTGTGTTATCCTCTCCACATCAGATGGGAGGGAGGATATTTCATTTATTAACTACTTTTTCAGTAAAATAATTTTTCCATACATTTCCTTTGAACCTACCAACCAGTTTATACACATGCCCTTGTGTTGTAATACACCTTTTCCTTTGGAAAATGTCTTGCTTATCTTACACCCCAGCTAACTAACAGAAAGGCACAGAAAGATGCCCCCTGGCTGCTCTGTTTGTGGATTACACACCATCAGAGTGACTTGGCAGCATTCTCTACCTGAATCTTGCCTGGGAGCCGTTTAGAGAATGGCTGTCAGCATGCTGTCTGGTAGATGTTTGGAGATATCTATCCCATCAGGGTACAGTGAATGATTGGCAGCATGCTGACTGGTGGATGGCTGGAGCTATCCACCAATCAGGGTACAGTAATTGGCTGGCAGTGTGCTGACTGGTAGATGGCTGGAGCTATCCACCAATCAGAGAGCTGACAGTCATTCACTGCATGGAACAATGTGGAGCATCATGCAGGACCATCTGGGGGGTAAGTTATGATTTATTTCTGGTAATATGAGCTATGTTTGCTCTCAGGCATAGTGTGTGATCTCTCTGGCATATAGTTTTCCATAAACCTCACTGCCATATAGTGTGTGTTATCTCTCTGCCATAAAGTGTGCCATATACCTCTGTCACATAATGTTCATATACTTCTCTTCTATATTGTGTCACATATACCTCTCTGCCATATAGTGTGTGTGACCTCTCTGCCATATAGTGTGTGTGACCTCTCTGCCATATAATGTATGTTACCTCCCTGCCATAAAGTGTGTGTGACCTCTCTGCCATAAAGTGTGTGTGACCTCTCTGCCATAAAGTGTGTGACCTCTCTGCCATATAGTGTGTGTGACCTCTCTGCCATATAGTGTGTGTGACCTCTCTGCCATATAGTGTGTGTGACCTCTCTGCCATATAGTGTGTGTGACCTCTCTGCCATAAAGTGTGTGTGACATCTCTGCCATAAAGTGTGTGTGACCTCTCTGCCATAAAGTCTGTGACCTCTCTGCCATATAGTGTGCATATAATTTGTTTTGCCATATAGTGTGCATATACATGTATGCCTTATAACTCTTTACCATGTACCTCTCCGCCATAAAGTGTGACATATACCTCTGTCATATGGTGCCCCATGTACCAGTCTGCTTATATTAATTGGGGTGGGGATGGCATTTTGGTGTCTGACCCAGGGCCTCTTGTGTGTATTTACCCCCCAGGCTAAAAACTGCCAGCTGACCCAGGCCAGCATACCCTGAGCAAATGGTTCTCCATCAGCAGCAGACTTCTAAAGTTCAAGCTACTGCACCTCAGAATGCTGATAGAGAGAAAATATCATGAAAAGAGCAAAGAGAGGGAATCTTGTCAGAGTGAGAAACACAAATAAAACATTGACAGAAACCTAGCTGGTGAAATAAGGGGAGACATTCACATTTTAAAGCAGTAAAGAGCCATCACTACTCATCAGAGTACCACCCTGCCATCTAGTAGCCACAAGTGGAACTGTAGTTTGTAAGACTGATGGACTTTATTTTGGTGCACACAAGTTATAGGTGTAATGCCTTGCCGAAAGTGTGGTACCACACAAATAGTTGACAATAGCACAGACATAATATAGGTCAGATAATTACACTTTCTACTGTGAAAAGGAGTTTCATAGGTAGACATTAGATATAACGTACGTTAATATAATGGAAACTGCTTTGCAGAGAAACAGCACCACAATCCTTTTCCCCTGATAATAATGATAATAATAATCGTCCGACCAACCTGCAGCCAAACGTGAGCAGCACCTTGTGTGCATAATAAGATCATAAGTGTGATTCCTGGAAAAGGCTTTGTCTATGTGGAGTTTGTATGTTCTCCCTCTGTGCATTAGGGAATTTAGACTGTAAGCGCCAATAGGGCTAGGACAGATATGAATGGTTGCTTACACATTGTAAAGTGCTAAATAATACAATGGGGCTGTATAAAAACCTGTTATAAACACATAATATGAATGTAAAATCATTAAGATTCATTGTTAAAAGAAGCAACGATTTCTTTTCTTGAAGACCTCAATCTAAAACCTTTCTTCATACTACTATGTTTAAAGCTATCATACGCTGGCTTTAATATACATGATTAAGGAGGAAAATGTGACTAGCCCGTACATATATTTTATCACACATAGTTACTGACATTGTATAGGTCCTGGAGCTCTTCCATTATACACCGGATCCACTTCTTGTCATGTGTTATTGGTGTAGAGAAATGCACTCAGTCACGGGGTTTGCAAAGATTAATGATTGGAATTTTACTATTGATTAAACCATATTAATAGCTTCCTCTATTTCCCTGTTTACCCATACATATAGCATAGATATAAGAACACAGTAAATAGGGTGTGAAGTTGATAGCGCTGATTGACAGCAGCCAGCCAAAAGGATTACAAAGGGTCCTACACCCTTTAAGAATACTAGGAAAATAAAATTAATTAATCCCTTCAGTTAGCGCTGTGAATAATAAAAAACAATAAAAGTGTAAATAGTAAGCAGGATGCGCGCTAAAAGTTCTTCAATATTCCGTAAGACTCCAGTTATTTCACATAGGAAACAAAAGGTGAAATGAAGAAAAATGTAATAAACACAATAAAATATATATACGCATTTAGCATGATAAAAACCACATTCATAAAACAAGGTAAAATCATGAAATGCTGAAACAGCACTGACAGAGGTCCGTACCCGCGGCCAAAAGATGTAAACCACAGCTTGAAGTGTCCTGTTGTGAGGACGTGATTGCCCGGGACCGTCCAGAGATTGAAAGACACAGCGTGGAAACTTCAATAGGAAGCCGGTAGGAAATACGTGGGACTCTGGTCGACGCTGGATCACCGTACTGACGCGTTTCGAGGGGTTGCCTCTTTCTCAAAGTGGTGATCATGTGGAGTCCAAGGTAAGTATTTATAAGTGTACGGAAGTCCTGATTGGTTGAGTCAAAATAGCACACCTGCTTACTATAATCAAAGGTGCCATGAAGATCAACACGGAACGCTAAATTTACCTACATGTACATAGTGCAAAAGAACCGTGGGGATATTAAAAGGCATAAAAATTTGATACAAACAACAGGACCTCGTGAGGAATATAAATAATAAATAACAGAACAATAAAACATGTAACATGCAGAGACATACTCCTAAATCACTACTGGTTTCTAATAGTATTCTTACATAACCATAATGAAAGAAGTATGAAATAGATAAGTATGGAACCTTGTATCTTATCTTAAAATTAGAAACAAGAAAAAAGAAGAATACAACATAGAAATTTATATCAGAAACCATACTTCTGAATAAATACTGGGTTTTAATAGTTATCTCACGTGATAATAAACATAGTTGAAAAAAGTGGGAATAATTAAATATAATGAAATTTTGATATATGCATTTAAATAAATAAATGGGAATAATTAAATATAATAACATTTTGATATATGCATTTAAATAAATAAATATAGAAAAAATAAATTTTATATACTGTGAAATAACAAAACATTATAACATTATTGTCATAAATTTGAACACAGTCACATACATTTGAATAAGTAAATGTGAAAAGAATAAATGTGAAGGGAAATATTGATATATGTGACCAAAGGGATCCGAGGAAGAATTGAGAATAACTGCATACAAACAATGTATCGAGATAAAATAAGTGTAAGTGGAGAGATGAATCAATGACTATACATAGTGAGTGATAGTAAAATATTGGGTCTAATAGTCCAATATAGGAAGAAACCAAATAAGTCCCCTGAGTGTGAAGAAAGAGGACCTCAATAAAAAGAATAAATGCTAACATACATCACTAGGGACAATATAAAAATAAAAAATATATAAAATATAGAACCTAGATGGAACATAAATGAATATCATGAACTGGATATGTATAACTCCCCTATAAATATACCTAAAAAATGTTTTTATTTAAAACTTTTAACCATAGAAGCCCAAAAGAAAGGAAGTATACTCTTAAAAGACTTTTAATGTGGATAAGATGGGAATATTCTATAGAGAACCTAACCAGTAGTTTTAGTGATCCCTATATAATACTACATATTTGTATATAACTATGATTATCAAAACACCATGCGTTATAACCCATTTTATAAAGTTATGCACCTCATTAAAAAATATATTTAAAAGGTTACACCCTAAAAGGAAAGGACACAGAATGAAAGGAGATGTCCAGGGTTCATCATGCTTCACCAATTATCTCTTTATAAAGCATATGTTAATAATCCTTTACCTTTTACTCCTAATTCATCCGATTATGATTAGGACTAATTTTTAAACTATTTTTCTTAAATCTTTTATTGGATTATCTATTTATTTATTTTTTATATTTTTTGATAGATTTTTGTATTTGGGACACTGTCCCTTTTGATAAGCTAGATACAGTAAAGCTCTCTAAATATTTTTCTATACATTTATATTTTGAATCTGTGTCTATGAATATGAATCTTGTGTAATCTATAGGTTTTTAGAATAAATCTGATGATCCACTACCGTTTTTCCTGTGTGCACTATTTAAATGGACTTGGATTACCACATGCTATATATTTCTGACAAAGTTGCATATCCATGAAACGCGTAAGTGCTGTTTTAATGAACTACTTCTGGTCTGTCAGGAAGCAAATCTTTGTGACGCCCAACTAAGCACAATGAGCACAGACAGCATGCCCTTAACCCTCGGTCCCACTGGTGACCCCTGTTCTACAAAAATACTTGGCTGGACTTATTAAAAGATTTACAGGCTTTTAAGAATCTCTACTAACAGCACTCTTTATGGATGAACAGTTTGGCAGTAGATAACAATGGACTTTGGAACCAGAAATAAACATATTCCAAACATATTTGTTGGTAAGACTTTTTTCCATGGCGTAAACTCTGTTGTGATATCAGTGGGATTCCTTGAAGCTTCTGTCATTCTACAGTCTTTTGCAATTGACTTGCTACATTGTTTAAAATACCAGTCCCATGGTTAGACTTCACACTCAGGCTGGCAGTCGTAACATCCCTGATGGTGTCCTGAGCCCTCTGTGACAAGATACTGACCTGGTAGAGATTCGGTAACCCCAGTTGCCAACACTAAACCAAAGGTTCCCTGTGGTCTCCATCCACCCCTCACCCTGGAGAAGAGGAATTTCCGCGTTAGTCACCACCTTTGTCTCTATTATGCTGGCCTGGGACATTACCTCCAGTTCTGTCCTTTGCACAGACCCAGAACCCCAGGAGGGGATTCCAGTGCCGCATCCCTAGGAGGGGATTTTAGTCATGGGCTACTGCTTTGCCGTCCAAGAAGGAGAATCCTATCCTGCCTACCAGTCCCATGTATCTGTTGTCCCAGAGGGGATTGTTGCCCTACTATCCAAGTTGCAGCCACACCACCTTTCCAGCTGCCTGAGACCACACCACCTGCCCAGTCACCCCTGCCACAACTTGAGATCTAGCCATCAGAAACAAAGGACTTGGTTTATTTTGAGGGCAACTTGAAACAATTTGTTGGTCTGGTGGACTTGTACGTAAGGAAGTTTTAGGTTGGCTTGGAAGCCACAAAATATGGCGATGATGGAAATGATTAGGTATTTATAAGGAGAATCTAGCAAGTGGCAGAGTCTCTTATGCACTACCTGGGACCCCGTCCTTTGGGATTTCTGGGCCTTTTGTGAGGCAGTGACCAGGAAATATGCTAGGTCCAGAAGGAAGAAGTAGAGTCTGGAGGTGTCCTAGGATGTTCCGGGAGGCCTCTGGAATCCACCTTCCAGAGAGGGACATACTGTGTTACACCCTGGACTGCCATTTCTGGTTATTTATTATTTATTTTTTAAACTTGTCTGAAGAGGTGACTTTTGAGAGAGCGCTTGAAGTTTGAAGGGTAGAGGATAGTCTTACTGGGTGAGGAAGAGAAAATGGGAGCAGCCCAGGAAAAGTCCTGTAACTGGGAATCAGAGCATTTATGAAGTGTAGAAGACAGGGGTAAATGAGAACAAGATATATCTTGAGACAAATGAGGATATATATGTAGGTACAGTTGTTTATGGCTTTATAGGTTAGAAGGAGGATTTTGTATTGGATGCAGTACCATACAGGCAACCAATATAGAGATTGACTAGCTCTATTTGAACGTTTTGCAAAGAAAATCAGTCATGCTGCTGCATGCAATATAGACTTTAAAGGGGTAACTTTATATTGTAGGAGTCCAATAAGGAGAGCATTGCAGTAATCAATGCTGGTGATCCGTGCAATTCTTAGTGCATGAATGAGTTTTTGCAGTGTCTTGTTGGAGATATTTTTGTATTCTGGAATCAAAGTCAAGTGTAACACCTAAGCAGTGAGCTTAAAGCGTAGGGAATATTTCAGTGTTGTCAACAGAAATAGAGAGACCGGGTGGGTAGCATTTGTTGGCAGGAGAAAATATTAATAGCTCTGTTTTGAGAGAATGAGTTGGAGATGGTGGGAGGACATGCAGGATGAAATGGCTGAATGACATTCAGCTTTTGGGTAAGTATACAAGATCAATGCAATTGCCATCTTTGGACCGGATTCACACTAAAGAATTTGAGGTAAACCAGTGCATATTTTAAGGAACACAAAAACTGTGCATGCCCAGAACACAAAGATACGCATGTAAACCACATCCAACAGATTCAGAATTACGATTGTTTACTTACGAATGATTCAGGCTTCGGTTCTTACAGACCTCCGCATGCGTGTCTCGGGAGGCAGGATGGATAATGCAAATGTCTAGCAGACAGACTATTAATGTACAGTATGGGCTTTCCTCGATGGTTACAAATGATTCACAAGGGCTTGTGTAAAATAATCACGTGACCACTTAAGCATTGCCCCTAATTATTCTTAAATTCACATCCATAGAAATACCTCCATCCATAGAAATACCTAATGGTTTTGCGGAATTGCATCTGCTTGTCCTTGTCCTTTCCACAGGTGATGCGTGTCTTTAATAAATGCATGTGTTCTTTTTAATTGATTCAATTATAACCAGCTACTAGTCTACTCAACTCAGTCTACTCAGCTGTTTTGTGCAATACTTTCTCAATGTGAAGGTAGGTTTTCTTTGTTCTGGTTAATATTTATTATATTTCATGTATGTATGTATGTATGTATGTATGTATG
>WWET01003078.1:21906-40442 GCA_011038615.1 Limnodynastes dumerilii | reverse complement strand
ACTGCGCATGCGCAGTAGCACTTTTCTCAGAACTCCGGCCTCAATTGCATTGCGGCCGGAGCTTTGAATCCGGCATCATAACTTTAAATCTAAACTGCTCCAAGGGTATTCGATTTTGGAAGCGGAGTCCTATTTGGCTCACCTTGATCTGAGATGATTCCAATTTGTTAACAAAATGGGATGGATTCTTTGGGGACAATGTCAACACTGTGAGGCCAGAAGTTCAATGGGATGCCTTTAAGGCCTTCCTCAGAGGCACTGTTATACAACATATTGCTAGAATTAAGAGTAAATCCAGACAAATGGAATCAGACCTAGAAATATGGAGGCAATATATATATCATCAAGGTCTTTGACGGATAGAATTAACTGGCTGAGAGCCCAGGCAGACTGGAAATTCCACTTAACCGAAAAAACTAGTAGGAAACTGTTATTTAGTAAACACTCCCAATATATAAATTCTGACATGTGTAGCAGTTACCTTGCGTATCTGGCTAGAGATGAATCGGCTATGAGATTTGTCCCGGCCATAAAAGACAGGGCGGATGCTGTACACTATGACAGTGACAAAATTGCAGAAGTGTTCTTGCAGTTTTATTCTAACTTATATACTTCAACTTTTTCAATTACACTTCTGAACAAATGTCTAGGTACCTGGATGGGGTTACGCTGCCAAGTTTGGATCAAGAGGCTAGGGCTTTTCTTGACGCCCCCATAACTAGTAAGGAGTTGGAGGGTGCCCTGTCTGCTGTCCCAAATCAAAAGGCGCCTGGTTTGGATGGTATACCGGGTGAGCTATACAGTTTCAGCAATTCTTTATGCCCAAGCTCTTAGAAAATTTTACCGCCATATTTCAAACAGGGTCCCTACCTCCCTCTATGTCTGAAGTATACTTACTTACCTCCTTCTGATGAAACCGTAAGCTTAACATGGAGAAACAGGAGACGATTCTCCACAGACTGGTGAAAAGTTCATCTTAATGCATAAAATACTTTCTGAGCTACAGCCCCTCAAACATGCCCCCCCTCTGACAGAAAGTCAATGGCGGAATGCTGTTTATTATAGTCAACCTTAATATATATACGACTGTGCCCTTATAATATATATATATACATACACACACACACGTGATAAAAATGTTAAACGCCTGGCACCACATTGCAGCCTCAGAATTGAAAGTCTGGAAGTCTTGCACTTTGTTTGATCCCCTAAGAGAACCACTATCAGAAGTTGAAACATTGGGATAAACTATAATAAAATACCTGAAAAGTTTTGCTTACCCTCTGCTAACAAGCCTTGTGAGCGTCTTATTGGCCTTTATATTCTGTTTTTGACCGTTTTAAGAACCCAAGACAGTTATCTCATTTTGAGGAGTGACAGTATAAGTGTTTTTTTTTTTAATCTATATTTAGCAATCTACCTAAATACATGAATGTGTGTCTGTGTGGGCTGGCATACTCAGTTGCCAGCCCAGTATGGCAGAATGACCAATACATACAGATACAAGATGGCACTCAGAGATTATTAGAGTAAAGCACTAGGAGTCCAGGGCTTTCAATGTTTTCAGTTTTTATGATAAAAGTTTTGCCATTAAAACTGAAATGCCGGAAGCCCTGAATTCCTAGCACTTTAATAAGTCCAAGTACTGCTCTTTTTGTGTGTGTGGGTATGTATTTATATATAACATTTGTGTGTGTCCCTCAGACCTCTAATGTACCCCATCATACAATTTTCAGTTAGACGGGATATTTCTCTATCAAAAGAGTATATATATGTATGTATGTGTGTATGTATGTATGTGTGTGTGTGTGTGTGTGTGTATATAAAATTTATTCTACGTCCCCCACACACACTTGTTCCTACACACAAATACGCAATTGATGTCAAAGCTAATCTCCCGCAAGTACGCTAAATTACAGAAATTATATACATAAATTACATAAATGAAACTATGAACCTATATTATACTGGATTTTGATGGACTCACTACCTTCTCCTTTCGCATCTGGTCTGCAATCCTGGAACAGCGCAATTCCCCTGTATTATGCAATACAGAAAAGAATAGCACAGCTGTTGTCACTAGAGATGTGCGTCTGGCCATTTTTCGTGTTTTGGTTTTGTATTTTTTTTTCATGTTTTGATTTTGGATTGGTTTTGCCAAAAATGAGGTGCTGGAGAAACATGATGAAACATGATACACATGATGGGGATACTGGGGAGCTGGAGACACATGCTTGGGGATACTGGGTGCTGAATACACATGATGGGAATACACATGATGGCGGATGTTGGGTGCTGGATACACATGATGGGGATACTAGGTGCTGGATACAAATGATGGGGATACTGGGTGCTGGATACACATGATGGCGCATGCTGGGTGCTAGATACACATGATGGGGGAAACTAGGTGCTGGATACACTTGATGGGGATACTGGGTGTTGGAGAGACTGGATGGGGGATATATATCTATGTATAGCGGAGACTAGGACACTATTGTACAGTGGTGACTATTATTTGCTTTGTTTTAGCCCTGATTATTATTAACCTCAATAACAATAATTTACAGTCAATTTTGACCACCTCACAGGTCACAATATTATATTCATCCAGTTTAGGCCAAAACAGCAGACAGAGTACAGCAGCAACTGGTTATTAAATTGAATCTACAAGATGGAGTACACAGGCTATAAGAATAGGGTCCATAAACTACCAGAAAGGATATAAAGACTGTAAGAACTTGTATGTATGTGCGTGTATGTATATATGAAAGTGTTGGCATTTAAATATGTTCATTATAGCTAATAGATTATAGTATCCATATAAGCGTCATAAAACACAATCTAAAACAAAATCTAAAACACAATAAAAGAAAGTAAATCATAGCCAGTATTATACAATACAAACCGCATAGTCTACGCTATACAGACTTAAGTAAGTGCTTGAAAACAGTTACTCCTGGACTAAACATGTTGATTGCAGGGGGAGTCATATTTCATCTGTTGCAAACAGTATTAGAGTTGAGAGGTGATGTTTCCATTCCCAAGTCTAAATAACTGTGTGATAGTAAAGCTGGTCAGTATCTGTGTGCAGTAAGCAATTCAAAGATATATCCCTGCATGCAAAGAATACCATTAACTTGACTCCCCCTGCAATCAACATGGTTTAACCCAGGAGTAACTAACTTCAAGCACTTACGTAAGTCGGGATCCAGCCCAATATATCTAAGTGACAGACATACCATACAGATATTATTATAGTGACCATACAGGCCGACATACAATAAACTATGCAATGCATTTAAAAAAAGGCCTCCTTGTGGCATAAAAACCAGAAAACATTTGTAACCATAATTCAAAAAGAAAACAGCCCTGTGAGCGCTTACGGTTATCCAGTTTGTGTGTGTACAGTGTATATATCCATCCAATTTTTCCCCCCTTGTATGTATCCAGTCTTCCAATATTTTTCCCATGTGTGACTCAGCCCCCCACTATTCCCATTCCCATATCTCTCCATCCCCTCGTCTCCCCATCATGTGTCTCCAGACCCCTAGTATCCCCATCATTTCTCTCTCCAGCCTCCCCAGTATCTGCATCATGTGTCTCCAGCCCCCCAGTATTTCCATTATATGTTTCCAGACCCCCAGTATCCCCATCATATGGTGTACATTTTAACTTTGCATGTATAGTAACTTTATTTACGTAAGTTACGTTGAATATACGCACGTAACTGCTTTAGGCATGGACATGTGAATCGCACTTGGGACATACGTACGGAGGGGTGGGGTTCAAATACGTACCTGAAAAGTTAAGTGAAAGACGGTGGGGGGGAGCATTTAAATGAATCTGAGGGCGCGGTTACATAGAATCGCACGTACGGCATACATATACGCATGTATGTACATACAGAAAATTAGAGGTGCTCTATGGAGGTGTAAGTCTACGATTGCACGACCGTGAGAGGGGAGTGCCATGGGTGTTGGCTTGCTACGTTGCGTGCGTATAATACAAAAACAACACTAATGTTACACACAAACATAACTATTGTCACACACACAAATACACATAACTATTGTCACACACACTCACAAAAACACATAATTATTGTCACACACACAAATACACATAACTTCTGTCACACTTAAACACACACACACACACACCTGCTGTCTGTCACACAGTTATTTACTTACCCAGTGCTGCCTTTGCAGTGTCCAGCACAGACGGTGCTCCTCCACACTCCAGGATGACTGAGGCCCCCGGAGGCTGCCCATGTGCTGCCTGTATTTAATTTTTCCACAGACTTAGAGTCAGCACAAAAGGTACAGGGACAGCCTTATGCTCTTAGAGGTCCCTGAACAGCTGCTGCAGCTCCTGGATAGCAGCTGTAAATTAGAGATCTTTTCCTAAGCGCAATGCAATGCTATTAAACAGTATTGCACATAGAGCCGCACACCAGAGATTAAAGAACCACATATGCAACTTGAGAACCGGGGGTTGGCCACCCCTACCAACCCGTCAGAAGTCTGAATCTGGTCATTGCAGTGTCCTATATACAATACAGAGAGCATACCAGTGACCGATATACAATACAGAGAGCATAGCAGTGACTGATATACAATACAGAGAGCAAACCAATGTCCTATATACAATACAGAGAGCATACCAGTGACCAATATACAATACAGAGAGCATACCAGTGACCGATATACAATACAGAGAGCATACCAGTGACCAATATACAATACAGAGAGCATACTAGTGACCGATATACAATACAGAGAGCATACCAGTGACCGATATACAATACAGAGAGCATACCAATAACTGATATATGAGCATATCGATGATCTAACATGATAAATATTGCACACAATGGTTTCTCATACAAAAGTAATACTTTATTTATTAATCTAACATTTATTAATCTAAACATTAATTTGTTTAATTACTACTTCAATCAAAGTTTGAACAAGATTAAATTCAATGATGTGCTAACAGATGAAATAGTTTTTTTTCTCCTTTTCATTTTATAAAAAAGTTTTTGTTTTCCTTTTTATTTTATAAAAAAAAAAAAAAAAAAAAAAAAAGAATTTGGTGTACAAGTTATCAGGCAACGTCTGGATAACAGTGGAATTCAAGCCAAATGTAATGACACAATTGAACATATTAAAATATACACTAAGCAACAACTCCAACCCCTCAACCAATAGTCAGGGCCAGTCTGTCAGAGGAGCGGGAGGACTTAAGTGTGCAGTCAGTGGAGACCTAAAGACATGCTTTAGATAATAAGTAAAGCAGGGCACACGCTAGGGTTATAGGAAAATAATTTTGCAGCTCACACAATATTTGTCAGATAGCTCCAACAACTAACCACTGCAAACAGTCCCACGATGTTGCAGATAGTCAGAAACAGCATCATTAAGGGCCGTATTCACAGATACGTTTTTGCGTTGGATAGTGTGTGTATTTTTAGGAGCGGTTAACAGCGCATTCGTAGTAACTTTTTCCACGCAATATACGTAGTAGTTATGCACGTAAGTACTTTAGGCACGGACTTGTGAATCGCACTTAGGGACATGCGTACGGAGGGGCATGATTGTTAGAAGAGGGCATGGATATAAACTGGAGGGTGGTAGATTCAGAGGAAATGTGCGGAAAAATTACTTCACTGAAAGGGTGATAGATAAGTGGAATATTCTCCCATCTGAGGTGGTTGAGGCCAATACAGTAGAACAATTTAAACATGCTTGGGATAAATATAAGGGTATCCTAAATTGTAAACCAAATTGAGGGTAAATAGGGTCTAGGGTCAGTATAGTTTTCAATAAAGAAATGGGCAGACTAGATGGGCCATGTGGCTCTTATCTGCCGTCACTTTCTATGTTACTAAGTTACGTTAGAAGTTACATGAAAGTGGGTGAGGGGAAGCATTTAACTGGGCATTTGAGAGTGTATTTATATAGATACACATGTACATAAATAACATACACGCGTAGAGATAAGGGTGCCCTATGGAGGCGTAAGTCACCGAAAACCTGTCCGGGCAAGGGGAGTGTCATGGGTGTTGCCTTGCTACGTGCTCGTATAAAAACGCACACATAGTAAATACGAAGCTGTGAATCCAGTCCATTATGCGATTTGAGTACTGGGAGCTCCTAAATATTTGGATCAGTGATGTCCCGATAACTGGCTAAATCCTCAGTGCAGGGCTGACCCATTTATGTGAAATGACTGAACGAGCTCCAGGACTTGGGGGAATGCACCTGTGCAGATGCGCTGCTCCAGCAGCCTAATCCTCATAAAGGATTTCTTTATTCACTTCGGCTGCTATGACTCCTTATTTCGCTTCTGTGCTACTTTTTTGATATTTCATACAGATTCTCCTCTCTGCTTTACTAATGCTGTTGTTTGTTTTACACAGACAATGATGGAAGGAGACTCTGAAGTCCCGCCCTAGTTACCAGTACAACATTGCAGGAAATGCGCATGCAGTGAGTTTCGGCACTGAGGCAATATGGTACGGCCGTCCAAGCAGAATTGTAGGCCCTGGGCAAAGCAATGCACAGGGGCCCATACCAACCCATTTACAGGAATAAAAATGTAACCAAAACTTTTGAACATGGACTTCCGGCGCACGGTGCATCTAGTATGGCCACATTTTAGAAGTGCTCTGCGCTGGCCACCTTAAATCCTCCAGCATTCACCCAGAAATCACAGCCCGCTACACAGACGCCTGCTCGTGTTCCAGAGCATCTGGGAAGTATTCATACCCGAACACCATCAGAGGAAATGGAGCGGAGCAGCTGCAATCCCCGGAGTCCGGCTGACAGACGCAGCTTGTGAGGGGGTGGTGGAGGAACGCTTTGGCGGTCACCTGTCCCTGTCGGTCCTTGCAGTGATCAGAAGGTAGTGGTGACAGCACTGTGGGGATTCACCCCCTGAAGCTTCCAGAGCAACTCAGTGGGAGTCAAGGGTGGTGTGGTGCCGGGTGGCTATAGAGGAACACAACGAGGCAGGAGATGCCATTTTGATCCCAACCCCCTAACAGTAAATGGCATCCATTACACCTAAATTTGCCTGCTGCTGCTAACCATCACCTACATAGAGGCTGACAACTAGTGAAGCTTAAGTGTAAAACAGCCTAAAGCTTATATAGATTCTTATCCCTCTGTCTTTGAACTGAGTCTGATCCACATATTGTATAAGCTCAAAGAGCAATTATCCACTGGCCTGGATTTTTTCGCCCCTCTTGGTGGTTTTTGTTTTAAATGATATGACTAATAAAGGAGGATTGTTTTAAAAAGGAAATAACGCTGTCACGTATATATTGAGAGTGCACCTAGTACACCCCTGAAGGGAATAAGCCAGGATTGGTATCCAATTCCCTATTGTGTGTTTTAAGGGTTGTGTTGACAGTTTTTCTTGGGGTTTTGGTAGCACCTCAATCCCTGCCTGTAAAGAGCATAATATTGTTAATAAGTAAGGCTGGTGCGGTGCATTTTTGTTTTTGTCCTTGGATATATAACTAGGATCTGCAACCAAAAGTTGAATGCTGTTCTCTTGTGACCACCTCACGGTCAAGATAGGGAGCGGCGGCCTACCAAATTCTATACGTTTAAAAATCTTAATCCACCATCTTGGATCAGAGGAAGCAGGTTATCTGATGTTACAATCATTCATTGGCCTGAGCCCTGAAAAAGAATTGTAAAATTAAGGGAACGCACCTGAACCACATATTATACTGAAGCCTCTTTACCGGTTTACAGTTTTGTGATCTTCGGCTACGTTTTGTGACTTAAAGTCAATAAAAGATAGTAAACTGGGAGCTGTTATTTGGTTGCAGAAGTGAGCAACACTCTTAGAGAATAAAAACTCTCCAGCTACCCCCTTTCCCCTTTCTCTTTCTTTTCTCCCTTTCTCTCTCTAAACCACCCTCCCCTTTTCTATTTTTTTCCCCCTTGCAGATTCCGTGGAACCAGATATCCTCGTTGAAATGACTACGCACAGATGAACTTTGGTCAGAACTCATTGTATAGATCTCATACTGCAATATAATTATCTATTGTAATAAGAATCACTCACTAAAGGTTATCAAAATAACTATTTTATAAGTGAATCTGTGGGTTTAGCTATTCGTAAACCCTCCTTTTGTTCTTTGTTCTTTTGAAAATTGGAGTCATCCTAAACTAAATGTAGAAAATGTAACGTATTTAGGAGGGTTCTTAACCCGGAGAATATTGTCTATCCTATATGTAGTTATCCTATATGTAGTGTTATTTAAAGCGACCTTCTAGCATCCGCTCATTCGTTATTGGCTTGTGTGTGATGGAAAAATTATTGGACAAAACTAGATGTGGTAAGCAAATACAGGCATCTCCGGCTAAAATGATCAAACAAAGGGCGTCCAACAGTAAAAATATACACCCATCCCTGCCTTCCCCCACTTCTGGTGGGGAACTCCAACAAGAAGCATGCATACCAGTCAGTACCCCCCTTACACAGAATACTCTGATAGGCATCGCTAATGAGATCTCAAAAGTTATCCTTCCTCAGATAAATATACATTTGAGCGCACTCAATCTACCTTTGATGCTGCCCTCATGAAAATTGATTTTAATACCTCTAGAATTAATGCTCTGGAGGAAAGGTCAAGCGATTCGGAGGATCGTATTGTAGTACTCCAGTATCTGGTAGAAGGTCATGTGAATACAATAAAATCTCTCACATTAAAAGTAGATTATCTGGAAAACCACCACAGAAGGAATAATTTAAGATTTATTGGAGTTCCTGAGAGTGTACAGGACCCGCAATTAATGCATTTTGTATCATCACTTCTTACCAATGCCCTGGGGCTGGGGGAAGATACTATCTTTGTCCAAATTGAAAGAGCACACCAATTAGGCCCAGAGAGACCAAGAGGGGCTAATTCCTAAAGACCTGTGATTGCAAAACTCATGGATTATCGGGCCAAGGAAGCAATCCTTTCTGATTATCGCAGAACCCAAAATCTGGTGGTGGAGAATGCCCATATATTAATTTTCCAAGATTTTTCCCTTTTGGTCTCTCAGAAGCGCAAAGCTCTTTCCAATGTATGTCGGGCATTGTTTGAGCAGAATATTCGATTTGCCCTCCTATATCCTGCAAAATTGAGAATTGTGGAAAAGGATGCCAATGATGAGGATCATTAGTGTTAGGGTACAGGGACCTCTTAGGGGTCTGTACTCAACTACCTTCGATTATCAGTCAGGTATCTTCAGTTTTCAGCTAGCTGGAGCTGAGAAACAGAGACAACACACAGGAGTGATGTACTTAAGTCAACAGTCGATTCTGAACTGAAGAGGATTGTTAGAGTCACTTTATTTATACATAAAACATTGTTTAAAAATCATGATTTCTTATTGTTCTTTAAGCATGTTTTGTCCTTGTACAGGATGAGCTATTTGGGATACAACGGCTAGTCTGAACATTCGGACGTGGTTACACAGTTCTGTTACTTATTTAGTGGAATACGTTCTTATCACAAGGTTAAGAATGTAGTTTGTGGTGTTCCCACATCTGGGTACTTTTGAGAACATCCTATTGCTTAGTCACATATGTCTTCTTCAAGGTTTATCTGTCCTTTTCTTGGGATGTACTCCAAGCGATAAAATGCTTGTGATGGCATCTTCAAGTCCAAGAGCGTCTGAGAACCTTCAGTCGTTTTACTTTCCAGTTGTTCCCTTGAATATGTCTTAAGGTAAATCTCATCATATCTGAAGATAAACATGTCCTTGTATCTGAATAGCTTTCTTTAGAACTATAGTAACGTTATATGTGAAATGCTGAATACATATTACCATATAATCACTTTATATACCCTTACATTAACCCCTCTTTTGATTCTTTGTATTTAATCTCCATTCTTTATCATCACTTATAACGTGTTACCCAGGGCAAATGAAGAGGATTCCCTGCTTAACTGCTTCTGGTGAACAGCGAGAAACTTGCAGCCAGTGACTACTTTTGAATCATATAGTTATCATAAGGCCACATATAACAAGGGACAAATGCCATTCATCACATACAAGTTTGCTCACTAACTTCACCAAAATTCTCTATTTTAACATTATTTGTTCTTCTTGTGCCTCTCTCCTGTCCTTGATCCCTGTATCTGAATAGCTTTCTTTAAGACTATAGTAACTTTATACGTGAAATGCTGAATACATATCAACATTACCATAGAATCACTTTATATACCCTTACATTAGTTTGTGCAATAGTTAAATGGAGAGTTGCTACACCTCTCAGGGTGAACACCCTGCTCGATTAAACTAGTAGTTAATCTACTCATTTAATTTTCCAACTATTTTTTTTGGGGTTAAGTAAGGTTTTACTTATTGTTGTTGCGTTGACCACCAACAATGGGGCTGCCAGCCCCACGAATTTGTTCCCTAAAGAGGCTTAGATGTTACCCATCCGTGACCCCTCAAGTTATAACTTGGTTAGGAAAAAGTTAGAAAATAAGGCGTTCACACATTGTGCAAAACAAGTTCTGTTGTCTATCTGTAAGCTAATGCTAATGTACATAGCTTGTAAGCCATTAGCTTTTACGTGTCTCTATGTTTGGTAGTTTGGAGGTACAATGTCAGACACAATATAGTTCGAAGAAGTATAGGAAGAAGCTGCTCTTGTCTTCTCTGTATACTTGATCTTTCTTCTTCACTTCAATGAATACTCAGAAAGAAAGAGAGAAAACTCCAGTGTAAAAAAACCAGAGAAGAGTGTGACCAGCGCTGTAAAAAGTAGGGTAAATAGTAGATTATTTAAATGTTATTTAGTCTAGTCAAATCAATAATAGATCTGATATTTAGTCTGACTAAATCAGTATTAGATCACATTCATATAAACCAATAATAAAATCGCCTTCCAGAACAATTCATAAGTAAAAATACAATTTATTTAAACAAATTAATCTTTGCACCCTGAAGAAAATAGTATTTAACACACACTATATATTTTTATATACACTAGTCAAAGACCCATCAAAATGTCAGGAAAAAGTATTCCCTGTGCATGTCTCTCCAGCCTCCCAGTATTCCCCATTCATGTGTCTCCAGCTCCCAGTGTAACACCCCTAAATAGGAGGATTTTTATACAGGATGTGACTGTGAAATGTGGGTTCAGAGTGATTGGACTCAAAGAATAAGACCAAACAACGTCACTTGTTTGAAAAATAATTTTGATTTACTTTTCTCTGCTTCTGTTAAACTTTAGCAATTAATGAAAAGCAGAAAACTTTAGGACTGACTGACTGACTAGATTTATTTGGCACTGACAGAACTAACTGACTAAATTTCACATTTGGCGCTCTCCAAAAAACAGTAAAATCCTGCGCTCGCGCTCCATCCATCCATCCATCCATCCATCCATCCGGTGGTCGCGAGGCAGCGCCGAATAGCAGATATGCGAATAGCAGGTGTGCGCTAATAGTGTAGCCACGGAGGCCGCAATAATAAACAAGTACCCATACATCACATTGAATCACACTGAATCAAAGTTATGACAGGAAAACCAGGATTGTATTAAATTGCCACACCATTTATGCTTCCTCAAATTTACCTATAACTCAATCTTATTACAGTATCTAAAGTTAGCAAATGCATAGAATAACATTTGTATCAATAAAATACATTTACAGCAATAGAAACCTTTCTTTAGTTCATTAACTACAATTTATATAAGATTTTGTTTAATAAGCTGGGACACTGGAGCTCTTCAAAACAAACTTTCAGTTCTCAAATAAATATTAAGCTCACAATGAATATAAGAATTTACATACAATTTACAGAAAAATCACTTAGTAATTACTGTACAGTCTGACTTAGTGTTATCTATATATCCTTATCTAATCCACTGAAAAGATAATTGATGTGATAAAATTAGTAGATTACTTTTAAAATGTTCCAATACCCCTCATTCATTCATAGGGATCCCAGAGTCTGTTAAAGGCCCCAACTTGTTCACTTTTTTATCACAAAACCTTATGCAAGCCCTGCAGCTCCACATAGAAATTAGGGACCCTGAGATTGAACGAGCACATCGTCTAGGCCCTGAACGAAGTGACAATCCTGGTCCAGTTATTGCCCGATTCCTGGATTTCAGGGTTAAGGAGCGGATCTTGTCCGCCTATAGACGCATGCAAACTTTGGTAGTTGACAACAGTAAAATTCTAATTTTTCAGGATTATTCAGTGGCACTCTCCCAGAAACGAAAGGAGTTTTCCCCACTGTGCAAATTCTTGGCAAAGAATGGCAAACGTTTTGCACTATTATTTCCAGCAAAACTCTGTATTGTTGAAAATGACCAGGTATATATCTTTGATGACCCAACGGCGGCCCGCCGGCACTTGGAGGCTACTGCAACACCTCCCATTAGCCCAGTGCCACGCCCACCTAGATCACCATCCAGCTCACTCTGATCTTCGGGATCCTTTCTCACATATCGTAGAAACTTGTTTATTTAATGTTCACTTAGTTGTTGTTATTGAACTTCCCTTCACCTAGGGATTAGAAAGTGTTTCAAAATTAGTTTTTTGTATGCTGTATGTGCTCTCCGTCTACATATTCGGAGACCACTGTTCTTTTTGTTTGGAAATGGAAAATTAGAAAAGAGTGAGAGCGTATTTTTGTTCTGTAGTGTCAATTTCAAAGAACAATTGTCGATGTTGCAATATACTATATAAATTTGCCCAACAGCTGTTTTTTTACTAATGTTATTTTCTGTTTTTACTAGGTTACAGCCTCTGTCAAGTTAAGTTAAGTGCCAGTCCGTTGAGTTACCCATGCTTCTTAATAACCTCTTTGATTCATCTTTTGCCACAACAAATGGCTGATATGATGGCTGCTTCCTTAACACAGGGGAGAGGTAGGCTTGCCGTGCAATCCACATCCTTCCTGCCCACCCTACAACCCTCACCCCTACAATTTACGGTGGCCTCCTGGAATGTGGGTGGTTTAAACACCCCAATTAAGCGTAAAAAGACAAGCACCCATCTCAAGCGGTCTGGGGTTGATATAGCGCTCCGACAGGAGACCCACTGGAGGAAGGGGGAGGGGGGAACCCTAAAGGACTCGTGGATAGGGGAATGTTTGTTGGCTCCATTCCGCACTAAAGCTAGGGGAGTAGCCATAGTTTTGGCTAAACATTTACAATATACTATTCTCCATCAGGTTCAGGATCCAGAGGGTAGATATTTGGTGGTGGACGTCCAGATATATGATGCCAAATATACCTTAGTTAACCTTTACGCTCCCAACTCTGGTCAGGGAGAATTTCTTAGGGAATTATCAACTCTTCTTTTACAAAGGGATAATTTTGAATTAATTATAGGGGGAGATTTTAATTTGGTAGAGAATTCATCTGGTCCCTCTCAGTTGTCCTCGATTCTCCGTAATGCCCTCCTTGACTTTAGAATGGCTCTCGGCTTAGTGGACCCATGGAGAATCCTCAACCCTGGGGACCGCTCTTATACTTTTCATTCTGGGGTCCACCGTACCTTTTTGAGGATAGATTACCTCCTTCTGACTGATTCGCTTATGGGACAGCTTGTAAAACCCTGGTTGGGGGACATAGTAGTCTCTGACCATGCTCTTGTTGGGGTGACTATCCAACCGCCTATTGCCCGCGATCGTCAACGTAACTGGCGTTTCCCCAAACACCTATACCAAAGTGAAGACTTCAGGTGTTTTATTAAGCAAAGCTGGATAGATTTCCTAGACGACAACTCGGACTACTGGGATACCCCTATTCTTCTCTGGGAAACCTCAAAAGCTGTAAAGCGCGGCCACATAATCAGCTATATGGCTAATGCTAACAAGACAAATAAAATCAAATATATGTAATTGAAGCGCCAGCTAGAGGATAGTTTTCATGCTTACACTGAGAATCCTAGTGATTCCACTCATCAAGAATATAGAGACTCCCGTCTACTTATGGAAAGTTTCCTGACCTCGCAACCGAAACTGAAATGGGATTTCTCTAGAAATACATTTTTCCGTTGGGGAAATCGAGCGGGCCAACTATTAGCAAATATGACGAAAATTCGCCATCATCGGGGCTACATCGCCACGTTGAAAACTAATTCCCATTCATCCCCCCTGACCAAATCAGACGATATCTTACAAGCTTTCCATGGGTATTATACGGACTTATATACCGCCTCTATTCCCAACCCCCCTCTGATGGACAGACTCCTGACCGAGGTTAATCTTCCTGTTCTCACTCTAGGGCAACAGGAAACTCTTAATATGGAAATAACTGAGAGAGAGGTGAAGGTTGCAATAGCGGGGCTTTGGCTACAAAAGGCACCGGGGCCTGATGGTCTCTCAGCAGAATACTTTAAATGTCTACAAGCTGAGATTGTCCCCACTCTCTTGCAGCTTTTCCGTACTATACAGGCCATTTGCCCACCCTATCCAACATTTAATAAAGCTCATACCATCCTCATCCCCAAACCTAGTAGGGATCTGCTACTAGCCTCATTGTATCGCCCAATTACCCTGCTTAACTTGGACTTCAAGCTGTTGGCCAAAATTATGGCCAATAGGTTGCAGGCCATTCTTCCCTCCCTACTCACCGAACATCAACTAGGCTTTGTTCCAGGCCGTCATTCGGTTAAAGGTGTTCGTCTGGCCCTGGCTGCGGTTGCGGCTTCGCTTTCCTCGCCATCTAATAATATGCTTTTAAGCTTGGATGCGCAGAAAGCTTTTGATTCTGTCTCCTGGTCATATCTTTTTGAAGTCTTGAGTCACCGTCAATTTGGAGGAGACTTTATAGCTCTTATTCGATACTTCTACACAAATCCCTACACCTCGTTATTAATTAATGGCTTGCGGAGCCCGAGTGTTGGGATGACTAGGGGGACTAGACAGGGCTGCCCTCTTTCTCCCTTACTTTTTAATATCTCTATTGATCCCATGCTTAGGGTGTTACAAAACTGGAGCCATTTGAAGGGCATTAAAATAGGTCAAAGCAAAATTAAGGTTTCTGCATTCGCAGATGACATTATGATCTTCCTTAGCAATCCTCAGTCTTCGTTACGCCCCCTGATGATTCGTTTGGAAGAGTTTGGGAAGTATCAGGCTTCCAAGTTAATTTTGAAAAATCACAGGCTCTGTTCTTAGGGGCTCAATGCATCCACCCACAATTGGCTGAGGACATTCATATTAGTTGGGTCAAACATGGCCTCTCTTATCTGGGCGTCCATATACCAAAAAATATCCATAAACTTTATAGTGCAAATATCACCCCAGCTATTGCAAAGGCGGAAATGGAAACGAACAGGTGGAGCCGACTGTGCCTCTCTTATGTGAGTAGAGTAAATCTCCTAAAAATGATCACTTTTCCACGACTCCTATACCCATTACAAATCATTTACCACTAACTCAAAAAGACTCGTCTAGGATAGCCAAAATCTTTCGTATGTTTATTTGGGGAGGCAAAAAGGCCCGCATAGGCTTAATCAAATTACAACAAAAAAAGACCAATGGGGGTCTCAGACACTTGCGCGATTGGTTGCAGGACAAGTCTATTTATACTAACACTTTTTTTTGGAGGGTAACTTCTTGCAAGGTCTTTCATTGCATGCATTTCTCCACTTACATGATCAGGAGGTACCGGAGGAAATACGTGATAATCCTCTTCTTATGACCACTCGTAAGCTTTGGTTCCTTTTGGGTCACCGCTATCTTCTCAATCCTCACTTTGCGTCACCGCTATCTTCTCTATCCTCACTTTCCCCTACACTTACCCTTTGTGGGTAACACTGATTTTCAGGATTGCACGGCTAGCTATCCCTTTACACATTGGAGAAAAGAGGGTATATATTCTATTCAGGCCTTAGTTGATAGTGAAGCTAAGCGTCCTTTTACTATTGCCCAAGCTAAAGCTAAATACTCTTTCCTACTTGGCCATGATATGACTTTACTGCAAGCACAACACTATATTAGCAGCGCTATCAGACGATTTTCACCATTGGACTGGCAAAATCAATTTGATAAATTACTAAGTACGGAACCCCCAAAGCACAAAGCGATTTCTCAACACTACAACTTTTTACATATTTACTTTGACTATTAGACTTCTACCACGGGTTTGGCTAAGTGGGTACAAGATTTTCCCTCTCTTACCACACCCATATTATTAAAGGACCTAGCAAAATCAATTAAACTCATCCCCGCAATGATGTACTCTCAAATGTTTATCAATATATTTCACAGAGCATATCTATCCCCCTTGAGATGCACCCAGATTGGCTTATCTGCAAGCCACCATTGCCCAAAATGTGGGTCCCCTGAGGCGAATTTGCGTCATTGTTTCTGGGACTGTCCAGTAATCAAGCTTTTCTGGATACGGGTCTGGAGGTTCTCTACTGAGTTTTTAGTTGATCAGTTCCCTCTAACGCCTGAGTGGGCAATCTTTGGTATACTCCCTTCAAGATATAGGGTAGAGGGAGGTTGTAGAAAATTGCTTCTGGCAGTTTCAGCTGCAGCTAGGAAAAGCATTCTACAGCTCAGGATCCAGCGTTTGCCTCCTCCTTTATCTCTGTTTAGAGAAAAATTATACCACATTTCGAATGGACTGGTTAGAGTCAACGGCGCAAAAAGAGACACGGGTGGAGTCCTTTTTGATACATGGGAAAGCTTTATTAACATATTCACAGATAATATTAAAAATCTAATTAAGGGGGAGATTATGCCGCTCCTTTCAGTCATTGTTACCTTAGCAAAAAAGGTTATTTTACAGGCCTGGATCAAACCCATTTTCAAGACCCTCCAATCTTGTGGCAAACTAACTAGGCAATGAAATGGGTTTGCATTCTAAAGGCTTTTATCCCGTTGTTACTTGGTTCTATATCTGTGATTGGTGTTTTGTAGATAGCTCGTCTCATTCTTCGCTGGTGATATGCTCAGAGGCTGTGACCTTCTCATTCCCTAAGGGCTGCATACTGGCTGTTGATCTATAATACAATAACATACTAAATAATTGACTGGCTGTTGAGAATCTATGTTGTCTACACTGAATTATATTGTTAATCATTTCAATGACACAAACGAAATTTGTAAACATTCATGTTTATGCTTCAATAAAAAAATGTCAAAAAAAAAGGGGTTTCCCAAGCTAACAATTAAAGGGGTGCTACCATTATGGGGGTGCCACATCAGCATTCCCCATCATGTGTCCCAGACTATCCAGTACTGCCCATCATGTGTCTGCAGAATCCTTAATATCCCCCAACATGTGTCTGCAGCTTTCCCAGTAAACCCCATTCCTGTGTCTTCAGCCACCCTTGTATTTACCAGCAAATGTCTCTGGTCTCCCTATACTTTACATGTCTTTTCCTAGTTCCTTCTTGTGTGGACGCTACTGCGTATGTGTATAACACTGAGGAGCAGAATGGCATATATATATATATATATATATATATATACCCTGATGAAAGTACATTAAATGTACTGAAACGTATATGAATTATCATGACCCATGACCTAGTGCTGCTTATTCCTATTAAGAATTGCGTTGTGGTTTTATTAAGTGGGTGGAGTTTAGGTGGGCAGGGGAGGGGCTTATTTGTCCGGTATGCCAAACTGTAAATAAAATGTCAGTTTCTCACAACGCTCACTCCCCAATAACACTGCTCTGAAACATTATTTTTCTAACAAAAAACTGCTGTGTAAAGATGATAAAAAATGACTACATGTAGACTTTGAGAAAAAGAAAAATATGCCAACTTTTTCCACTTTGAACTATTACAAATATCTATAAAATCTGGCATATGATACCAACAGAAGATTTTCCACAAAGAGGTATATGTGTAAAATAATTTCTGAGATATTAGTCCTCAAAGACCATGCCCCTCCCCCCCTCACAGAGAGTCAATGGTGGAATGCCATTTATAAGGCTCAACCTTAATATAAGGGCCCTTATAAGATAGCTGCAACAAATTTGTGGTACTTCTTGCTGGCTCTATATAGCCTCCTGTAATAAATATGTCTCTGTTTGTAAAGGATAAACAGTTGTACTGATAAAATTATTTAATATACATTATATATTGAAGTCCCTTGTAGTGCTTATCTTGCCCATTATAACATCACATATTCTCATCACAGGAAGTTACTTAGGCTTGGAACATTCAGCTCTTGCGGACATTTGGTCTTAGTAGAGAGAAGAGGAGAGAAGAAGCAGCAAGAAGCTATTGATTCGCTAAAGCAAAAATGGGCAATAATTCTATCCCAAACCTTCAAAGGTACCTGGAGGAGCTGGACACACTCTATGAAATGATAATGGGCCTGATCCAGACCTAGTTAAGTGCTTGAGCTTAGTTACTCCTGGGCTAAACCATGTTGATTTCGGGGGGATTCAAATTAATTCTATTCTTTGCATGCAGGGATATATCTTTGAATTGCTTACTGCACACAGATACTGACCAGCTTTACTATCACACTGTTATTTAGACTTGGGATAGGAAAAATCCCCTCTCAACTCTAATACTGTTT
>WWET01003078.1:1767-21633 GCA_011038615.1 Limnodynastes dumerilii | reverse complement strand
AGCGTATTAACTCTCCCTTACGCCGGCTGAAGGCTACCCTAACTTCAGCCGGCGTAAGGAAGGGGCCATACGCTCGCACAGGAGCGTGTGGCCGCCTAGTCCTCCCTCCCACCCTCATTAAACTAGCTCCCCCCGCCCACCTACACTCATATCAGTGGAAAGTGATTCTTCTATGGAGGAGGAGATATATTACTGGGACAGTATATTGGAGGAGAGAAGCACAATTGAGCATATTGCTGATCTTTCAGAATTAGACACCATGGGGGTAGATCCAGAACTCCGCTTTCACTACGTTTACTCGCGTAGTGTATTTACTAGCACGTACTTTCTATACACTCTCCTTTGCACACCCCTTGAATGTATGTATTTTGTCCGAGATCCGCTTTCCAAACCCTGCCTTAACTTTTGCCCACGTAACCGATGTCATCCGCACACGTACGGATGTGCAACACGTATTTACGCAGCTAAGCCCGCCGATACTGTACACTTTATACATACAAATACAATTATAAATACAAACCCCCGCCTACATAGCGTATTTTAGACGTATTTTTGACTCATGTAAAATTGGCACGCACACACGTACGGATTTACGCGACAAATACGTGAATGAACCATACGCTCAGAGTTACGCTACGTTATGCATGCGCAGTACTTACCAAAACGCAATTTTACGTGTCTGCCACGCGTAAATTCGCTCACAAGCGTTGTTCTGGATCTGCCCCCATATCAGCGGAAAAGAAAACAAGGCCCCATAGGGCTGCAGTAAAATAAACGGTAGACAGGGGGGACACCAGTCATCAGATAGCAAAGAGTTAAATTAGGGTTGGGTTCTTGTATGGGTGGGCTAGATTTGGGGTGGGATTTGGTAGGGGTTATTAAGAGGAACTTAGGGTCTTTTTCTGAAGCGATTTCTGGCTGAAGGTTCCTGGGAGGCTGATTATTGCAGCATATCAAATTTTATTGTCTGTCCTGCTCTCTCTCTCTCGCTCTCTCTCTCTCTTAGTTGTTTCTGTCTCCTTTTCCCCCTTCTCTTCTCTCCTTTGTCTCCTCTCCTGTATCTCCTCTTAACCTTTCTTTCATTTGCCTAGGCTTTTTGGTTAATAAAAATATATTTACAGTGTTTATATGTTTTTTCTTCCCTTTGTAGCTTGACAGGCGGTTATTTCTACTTACCTGCCGATTGTACAATGTCGCACCCTGCCTGCAGCCACCGGGTCCCTGCCAAGTACCGGGACGCGCTGACCAGAAGTGCGGAGCCGCGCAGGGCCTATTATTCAGTCAGCCACCAGAGTTCAAGCGGCGCAGGTGAGCAAAGGGGATATTGGGACACAGACATCAGGATTGCAAACCAGTAGTGCAAAGGGTCAGGACGCGCCAGCACAGACCAATGTTTTGCATGTTACTAATATATCTGTGTTGCCAGGGCCTGCTGTAGGAAGTTCCAGAGCGGATTCAGGACACCTGGCCAAAACGGATATGGAGATACCGGGGCCTTCGACACGAATGGATGAGCAAGGTGATCAGGATGTCACCAACACTATCGGTGAGTTAGTGCCATCTCCCCGCGGGAAGCGTTCACCATCGGTATCAGAAGGGATATCGTCCGTAGGCTCATCTGACTCACGTATAAAAATGAGTAAGGTGATGAAGCTCCTACGCAGGTCACTTGCAGGGGGAGTTGTAGGGGGTAAAAAAGTGTCAGCCGATGCTTGGACCAAAAAAGGTAGCTAGGTCCAGAGCCCCCTCCATGGTATGTGAGAATACGGCGATATACTGGCAGATTGGGGACTCAGTGAAAGACAGGGTGAGAAAAGGTAAGTTTATGGAAATGTTCGCTGTGACTGAGGATGCTAGGAAAGGTTTAGAGTTAGCCTCAGGAGAGGGTGGATAGGTGAGGAGGCATACAAAACGTATGCCAGTTGGTTAGAGGGTTTCGCGATCTTTTCGGCATGTTACTTGGAGTTTCAACCCAGGGAAGCTAGAGCTATATGGTGCTACTTCCACCTAATTCTGGATATGCAAGTAAACTGCAGGGGGCCAGTGTGGAGGGCCTATGACAAAAGCTTCCGTAAGAAGCAGGAGGGCAGACAATGTTTAGACTTTGGGATCAAAGACATTGATATTTGGACGAAAGTCACTCAGTCTACAAAATGGGGGACGGGTGGATCCGATCAGCAGTCCTTTCATAAGTCCGCCCCTCACATCTGCAGGCAGAGGTAGATGTTTTGCCTTCAATAGTGCCAGATGTACCAGAGGCCCCGGGTGTAGATTCATGCATCCCTGCATGCGATGCGGAGGTAATCATCACACCATTCTCTGATTTGTTCGAGGGCAAACGAATCGAAAGAGGACTATGCAAGGCTCCGTCACCCATTAGATATGAAGCTTTGTTTTCGTGGTTAGATGTCTACCCCTTAAGGGAAGACGCAGAATGGTTACGGTTAGGTTTCTTAGAAGGTTTTAAAACTCCAGTGTTAGGTACAGTTAGCTCAGCATGCCCTAGAAATCTAAGATCGGCTAGGGAGTTTGAGGACATTCTTTTCCAAAAAGTTTTTGATGAAGTTAAAAAAAAATTGGATCCTTGGTTCCTTTGCTGACCCACCTATACCAGAACTAGTCATATATCCAGTTGGTGTCGTCCCTAAGAAGGCACCTGGGAAGTTCCAGCTAAAACAACACCTTTCCCATCTGGAGGGCGGGTCGGTGAATGATGCCATTGATCCAACTCACTGTAGGGTTGTATACCAATCTATTGAGGAGGCGTTGGGCATGGTGCAGTTGGCAAAAGGGCACTTATGGCAAAGTTATACATTGAGTCGGCTTTCCGGCTGCTCTTATTGCATCTGGAATCCTTTAGGTTTATGGGTTTTCAGATGCCCCAAGGCTATTTTGTAGATCACTGCCTGGCCATGGGCTGCGCCATCTCCTGCACCTTATTTGAGAGATTTAGTTACTTTCTGCACTGGTGCGTCCAAGTGGGGGGCAAGCATGACGGTATTGCTCATTACTTGGACAACTTCTTGTACATAGGCTCCGCCGACTCGAAAATATGCAGTCAAACGTTGTTCTTTGCACTGGCCCTTTTTTTGCATTTTGGCGTCCCGGTCGCACGGGACAAAACAGAAGGCCCAACTAGCTGCTTATCCTACGTGGGAATAGAAATAGACACGGCGTCGGGTGTTTGCCGGCTCCCAATTCACAAAGTGCAAAGATTAAGGGAATCCCTTTTGGATGCTTAAGGGCGGCACAAAATGATTCTTAAAAAGGCACATTCCCTACTGGGCCTGTTGAACTTTGTATGTAAGGTAATACCAATGGGGGTTGGAATGAGCGACTGCGGGCGTTCGCCTGTCTCATCACTTAGGACCTAACCCAGCCCATCCTTTGCAATTTAAATGCCTCCCAACGCCCTCAATGCGTACAATGAGCTTGCGTAGGGATGTCACGTCCTATCGTACAGAGTTATGTAATAGTTACATACGATCAGAGTTACAATGAGTAACATCCGCCGAGCGCATGTGCAGTGCGTTCCCAAATCCAGACTTACGCATGATGTATGCATAAATTGGCTGATGTTATTAAGCCTGAATGACGCTCATAGGATGCTTATAGACCACCGCTGGCTGTAGCGCAGTACAACGCATCTGAGCCTAACAGGGACTGCATGCTCACACTCTGTCAGTGATAACAGCCTAATTAAAGGAGTCATCATTGGCAAGCTGACATTGTTTGAGCAGTGCTAGGACGTGGGGGCTGCATTGAGTCCAGGCCAGCTGCACCCCTGTAAACCCATGCAGCCTTATCAGTATACTGGCTTGCCCTATATTCTACCCAGTAGTAAGGTAACTGGTAGAAACTAAGGATACTTAAATAAGATAACATACAGGATATAGGGGTTTAGCCAGATTTTGCCATTTCTTGACCAGTTTTGGTAATAGTGCTTTATTCACAGATTATTAATAAAGTTTACATGTGGGTACGTGGGGCCATGAGTTATTATTGGTATTTTGTACTGTATGAATGGAGTTATCTTGATCAGCACACTAAGGTACTTCGGTATAAAACATATTTTTACTTTTTACAAAACATTCTTTTTACATAGTAAGGATATTTTCAGCTACACTTTGCACATGCTTCTCAAAAAGGCCCAGCAAATTTGCTAAATTATTTATAACTGGAATTTCGGGTGCCTGACGCAAGATGATACCAATGGGGTAGAGAAAAAAAAGAAAATTGAATAAAAAGAAAAGAAGAAAGAAAACATACAAAGCAACACATGCTGTGCCACTGCAGCTTCAAGCAAGCTATCCCTTGACACCCAAAAACATGCAACATAAGTGTTAGATGAAGTATTTTCCCTGCATCCAACAAAAAAAATATTTAATTTGCTCTCCTTACATTGAAACGTGGTTTATCTGGGGCAGACTTGCTTCTTTTATTGTTGATGCTCCTAACTCTATATCACATGTTCAATACACTTCTTATATATTGGAAAACATATGCTTGGTTATACGCTACTGGATACCGTATGTGAGTACTCATTGCAACATACTATTAAATAACATCCAAAGATCTGTTTCATTTGCCATATGGTTACTGGTTCTTAAAATAGTCATCTGTGTAGACTACCACAAGATCAGATATATAAGCTCCATAAATGTAATTCATCCCTGCAAATCCCAGAAATTAGGACTAGATAGGCATTCATCCAAGCACTCCCTTTTAGTGATATAGATTCAGTTATCCAGTTAAATGCTCTAACTGTCCTCTACCTCCCTTTATAAACATTATAACCTGCTGAGTTAATTCACAATGATGTTGTAGTAAAACACAGTAATATGTGTTTCCATCATTTTGTGTTGCCACATGAGCAATGCACATTACTAGTTCATTAAGTAACATGTATTGAAGGGCCGCCCACATACAAATAAATTATACAAAGCGTGGCTTAGGTTTTCTGAAGTAATCAAATCTGTTTGTGAAAACAAAACAGTTGGCCAGCTGCTATCAATCATATGAAGGAAGGGAGGATTTAACCTCATGGTTACAAAAGATTAAATAACCCTAACAGAACATTTCCATGCTAAGCACAGAGGAGAGAAGGGAGATCAAATGAAGTCTGAAAGGTTCCTTTCTAGGTCTTTGCTAAAGAGAATGACATTTAGCTGTAGTTACACTGCACACACAAAATGAAAGTTGCTCAATCAATTTATAGGTAAATGCAAACAGACGCATGAAAGGCTGGGGGGTAATCTGCTAGCAACAGAAACACAGGAAAGGAAATGCCTCAGCAACACTTCCATTAACCAGTAACAGACTATACCGTCTATCTGTAATATAAAACGCAGAAACATCTGTTACACATTTGCGCAAATATATAATAAGCCACCAGCAACTTACATTTTGTGTGTATACTGTTTGGGAGCTTGTCTGGGAGCAACAGCTAAGAGGGGGAGTTGTTCCACAGCAGCTTTTTTGGAGGCTTTAAGGGAGTGCCTCCTAGGTAAGTTTGGCTCTCAATTTAAATATATATATGACCCAACATTGGGATTCTCATTGCTAGAGTTAGGACCACCAGAAAGGCCTTGACGGTGGCTGGTGGCTTATCATATATTTAGCAGATATGTAAAACAAATGTTTCTGCATTTTATTTTACAGATAGAATGGTATAGCCTGTTACTGGTAATGGCAGTGTTGCTGGACATTCTCTATCCTGTGTGTATGTTACAGATAGGCTATACCATTCTATTACTGGTTAATGGCAGTGTTGTTGGGGCATTTCCTTTCCTGTAGTTACACTGCAGCAAAAACATAATTGTTATTACAGAAATTCAAGAGCACATAGGCAAAAATAATGAGTTTTTATCTCCTCATTTTGAGATGCACATTCAGCTTCCAATCTGTAAGTTGCAGATGACTGCTCCACACTCCAATGAAAATAAAACAAACACACTACTTCTGTGTACCAACCCCAATCCTTGGTATGGGTTACACGTCCATTACATGAGTGCTTCTCTACACTCATTGTTGAAAGACAGAGATATAGATTATAATCATTGGGCTGGATCCAGACTTAATTAAGTACTTGAAATTAGTTGCTCCTGGGCTAAACCATGTTGATTGCAGGGGGAGTCTAGTTAATGGTATTCTTTGCATGCAGGGATATACCTTTGAATAGCTTACTGCACACAGATACTGACCATCTTTACTATTACACTGTTATTTAGACTTGGGATAGGAAACATCACCTCTCAACTCTAATACTGTTTGCAACAGATGAAATATGACTCCCTACAATCGACATGGTTTAGCCCAGGAGTAACTTTCCTCTTTTAATTTCAAGCACCTTCTTAAGTCTGGATACAGCCCTGTGTTGCGGAACATCTGGCACTTGCATGCGTGCTGCCATATAATTACCCAACTTTTTCAAGCAGCTTGCAGAAGTCAGGTGACGTTATTCTTTTAGTATCAGGTCTATAACTATTTAATAATACACCAATAATAGAGTCGTACAGTTATCGTAATTGCTGCAGGTAACAAGTATAATAAATTACATAACTCTGAATCGATTTACATTGAAAACACATAATCACTGTGTATATTTATGCTAGTAAATTGCAACTTGTATATCCACATAAAATTTTCCTTTTACCAGTACATTGAACTGCCTGGATAAGTTGATAACTTCCTAATTAAAATGAGGACATTTTCCCACACAATCCTGGCAACTTGCCCCTATCTTTTACTGAAAAACAATTATAGACTTCTCACCCCTTTATATTCTTTATTTATTTTTATTTTTTTACTTCTTTATGAACATTGAAGCAAATAAGAAAGTAGTTTATGGAAGGCATTTTATAACTTGTCTTGATTTACTGTCAATCCTTATTCATATCACACAGATGTAACATACTGCAAATCTATTGTATCAATGACATGGGGTTCAGAGGCTATAAAGGTTCTGTGTTTGTTTCCTGACAGTTCCTGATGCAAGACCCGACATCGACAGGTTAGTAGGCTTAGGCTGCAGGGAGGGGATGTAGTGTAGCAGGGTAGTCTTAGGGTTAGGCTGCAGGGAGGTGATGACAGATGAAATATGACTCCCCTGCAATCAACATGGTTTAGCCCAGGAGTAACTCATTTCAAGCACTTACTTAAGTCTGGATCCAGCGCAATATTATTATTATTATTATTATTATTATTATTATTATTATTAAAAGAATAACAATAATAATACATTTCAAAAGTTGCAACCAAAAAGACCATTTAATAATTAATAAATTATAAATAAATTCTAATATATGAGAAAAACCTTTTGTGTAATGTCTTAGCTTAGTACATACCTCTAGCACAAAAACGTTGCATTGAAGTACTGGGTTTATATGTTACATATATTTAAACAAATGCCAATATCAACAAAAAGCATTTGTTGCTGTGGCAATCACTATTTTGACACTGATACAGCCAACAGTTGTATCAAAGCCAACAATGATTTAATAAAGAGTATTTCTATATAGAACAGGCACCAAGTCCAATGTTACTATTTCAGCAAGGTACCTGTTCCACATTAGTGTCCATTAGTGTTAGGCTTCTTAAAGGGGAAAGTTAGGAATAAGTTACAAGAAGGGGAAGGTTAGGGTTAAGCTGCAGAGCGAGGAGGGTTATGGTGAGGCTGTTAGAAGAGAAATGTTAGGGTTAGGCCGTGGACAGTGGACGGTTACAGATAGGCAAAAAACGGAGGGTTAAGGGAAAGTTAAGGATAGGTTTGCGGGAATAGGATAGTTAGGTTTAGGAGTAGTAGGGCCAACGCCATTGTCGCATCCCAGCTGCAAGATGATCTGTCACAATACAGATCATTGAAGCAGCAAACGACACCCAATATTAACAATAAATATTGGGTCCATTTACAGAAAATATAGAGAGAGTTAGCTAACTGAACAATTTCCTCCATTATTTTGGGTGTAATATGTTATTGTGACAGAATGCCAATAGTTAACCCACTGACACTAAAATAGCATCAGGGTTAACTAATCAGCCTTCATCTGGAAAAATCTGCCCTGAACCCTATCTTTGATAACCATATTGCATTCCTGTTATTCCCAATTTTCCAATGTTGCTCTGAACTCTCTGATCCATCCCCCTCTCCAAAACTTTAATCAACTGAAAGCTAAAAACACACCTATTTACTACAGTCTGTTCTACCTCATACTACTCCTTTTGTGTGTTCTGAAAGCTCCATTTGTGTGGTCTAATAGCTCTTTTCTCACTTGTTTTACTACCTTCTGTTAACCTAATGTAAAATCTCACCAGAAGGGCTTGACTCTGCATTCTGACTGTCCAACACTGAGAAGTATTGATAGAGTTGAAAAACAAACATTTAGAGATGGGCTTTGTGTTGTAAGAGCTTGCAAATGTATTTCTCAGCAACACTCGAATGTCTTCAGCGCCACAAAGTCCCAAAAATCCTGTTTCATCAAGATTTTAACGTAGACCATTTTCCATCCTTCAGTTGTGTGAAAGTTGTATTTCTAGTAATATAATAAAGCTATAACGCTTGCCACCTGATTTTATGGGAGCCGTTTTAAAAATAACATTTAAATCTTCTGAAACGTTAAATGGACGGAACGGACAAATTGTGTTTATTTTTGCAGAAATGCACATATACTCTTCACATTAAGTTTATACAACTAAATTAGCTTGTAGGAGGTCATAAATGATGTGCAAAAACATAATGGGCCGTATTCAGAGATCCGTTTTTGCAGCCAGTTCCGTGCGTATTTTTAGGTACATTTCAACTGCGCATGCGTAGTAACTTTTTATACGCAGTTCATGCAGACTATCCGCACGGATGTTCAATGCGGACAGACGGAAGTGCAATGCCGGAGGACTTGGGAAACGGACGTAGCTAGATACGCACGGAACTCAAATGGAAAAATACGCACTGAGGCATTTACATAGAAATGGGCGGGGGGGCATTTAAATGAAGTGAGCGCGATTACAAATATACACATGGATGAAGGACACATATGCACGGCAATGGGCACGGAAAGTTAGGGCTAGTCTATGGAGGCGGAAGTCTCCATGGGCACGGATTAGCAAGGGGAGTGACTGGGGTTTTGGTGGGTGTTACTTGCTCCCTTCGTGCGTATAATTGCCCTCCGATCGCAGCACGGAAGTCGAACAATTTCCTCCATTATTTTGGGTGTAATATGTTATTGTGACAGAATGCCAATAGTTAACCCACTGACACTAAAATAGCATCAGGGTTAACTAATCAGCCTTCATCTGGAAAAATCTGCCCTGAACCCTATCTTTGATAACCATATTGCATTCCTGTTACTCCCAATTTTCCAATGTTGCTCTGAACTCTCTGATCCATCCCCCTCTCCAAAACTTTAATCAACTGAAAGCTAAAAACACACCTATTTACTACAGTCTGTTCTACCTCATACTACTCCTTTTGTGTGTTCTGAAAGCTCCATTTGTGTGGTCTAATAGCTCTTTTCTCACTTGTTTTACTACCTTCTGTTAACCTAATGTAAAATCTCACCAGAAGGGCTTGACTCTGCATTCTGACTGTCCAACACTGAGAAGTATTGATAGAGTTGAAAAACAAACATTTAGAGATGGGCTTTGTGTTGTAAGAGCTTGCAAATGTATTTCTCAGCAACACTCGAATGTCTTCAGCGCCACAAAGTCCCAAAAATCCTGTTTCATCAAGATTTTAACGTAGACCATTTTCCATCCTTCAGTTGTGTGAAAGTTGTATTTCTAGTAATATAATAAAGCTATAACGCTTGCCACCTGATTTTATGGGAGCCGTTTTAAAAATAACATTTAAATCTTCTGAAACTTTAAATGGACGGAACGGACAAATTGTGTTTATTTTTGCAGAAATTCACATATACTCTTCACATTAAGTTTATACAACTAAATCAGCTTGTAGAAGGTCATAAATGATGTGCAAAAAAATAATGGGCCGTATTCAGAGATCCGTTTTTGAGGCCAGTTCCGTGCGTATTTTTAGGTACGTTTCAACTGCGCATGCGTAGTAACTTTTTATACGCAGTTCATGCAGACTATCCGCGCGGATGCTCAATGCGGACGGACGGAAGTGCAATGTCGGAGGACTTGGGAAACGGACGTAGCTAGATACGCACGGAACTCAAATGGAAAAATACGCACTGAGGCATTTACATAGAAATGGGCGGGGGGGGCATTTAAATGAAGTGGGCGCGATTACAAATATACACATGGATGAAGGACACATATGCACGGCAATGGACACAGAAAGTTAGGGCTAGTCTATGGAGGCGGAAGTCTCCATGGGCACGGATTAGCAAGGGAAGTGACTGGGGTTTTGGTGGGTGTTACTTGCTCCCTTCGTGCGTATATTTACGCTCCGATCGCAGCACGGAAGTCTGAATACGGCCCAATAAGTGGAGATGTTGCCCATAGCAGTGAATAAAGTTCTAGCTCACACTTTCCTATTACATACTAAAGAATGTCATCTAGAGTCTGATTGGTTGCTATGTGCAACATCTCGACTTTTCCTATTCCACAGTTTAGTAAATCTAGCCCGTATGTTGCTTGCTGATGTTGCCAGTACAGGTAGAAGACCAGTTTTGCAGACGGTCCATCACCTCCTTTAGTGTGGAGTCCCAAAATTCTGAGCAGGAGCTTGACCTATCCATGCCCGCTAGACCAGGTGACCAATGCCAACTGCTGCATACAGGCACCAAAACGTCACCCAATCATCTAGTTTACACCTAATATTACTTTAATTCAAGTCCATGCTGTCCTAGAGCAGAGGCGGAACAAGCGAGTTGTGGGCCCAGGTTCAAAAAATATTCTTTGGTCCTGATAATATCCCAGATAACCCGGTGGGGAGCATCAGTGGTGCCGTGATGATCGCTATGGGCCCTTGTGCACCTGTTGCACCAATGCTAGTTCCGCCTCTGCCCTAGAGACACAAGGAGCGTGCCGGTGGGCTACAGTGTGTCAAAGATGACCACCATTAGCTTGGCAAAAGAGTTCATCCAGCAAGGATTAGGGGTACTGGGAAACTTTAATACCTTTTATCTCTAATAAAATTTTTAACATCAACATTATTATTATGATTATTATGTCTTTACTTGTTAGTGATTTCCACCAAGTATACATAACTCATGAGCTTTTGTACTTTCAGCACAAACTATGCTACGCCTTAGCTAAAGAATAAAAAATTAGTGCCCCCTACCCATTATTTTAATAACATTGGACCGGATCCAGACCTCATGAAGTCAGGTCACTTACGCACGCAAGGTGTGGCTGTGCTTCAGTGTGGGAGGGGGCTCCAACACTGCTGCGGATCAGCGGTCGTACGGGCCGCTGATCTGCATAAGAGTTAATGCAGGCTGATGGCAGCGTAAGCACTCCCCTCTCTCTCGCGGACATACAGACCCCCCCGCACATACGGAAAACGTGCAGCTGTCTGGATCCAGTCCATTAGGGTGAGGCCAGATAGTAACCTCGAACACCAGCATTTATCCCAACAAGAAAAAAGATGCAGTTCAGAAGATGTTGCATGAATCACTCCTCAGCTTAGTCATTTGTTGATGAGGTATTCCCCCACCTCCTTATTTCTTCTTACCTGTCAGCAGAAAAGTAATGGAATTCTATAAATATCAGCACTTTTATGGCTGTAAAGGCATTAGGTTTAAAATAAAAAAAAATCTGACATCACCATAATAAATGCAGTGGAGAGCTGACAATATTGAACGCTTGTAATAGAGATGAAACATATCAATGTTACAGGGTGTATTGTATGGCCAATAAACTTAAACTTAATGGGCTGGATCCAGAATAAAGTACACACGCAGTGCGCGCTCCTTAGACCTTTCGCGATCCTATATTCCATACCTGCGAGGGTAGTTCAATCCCCTTGCACATACAGCACTGTATGTGGACTGTACTTTAGACTGTACTCTGGACTGATTGCACGCCATTACGCCTTCGGAAAGGCTTACATTGTGTAATACGCTAATCATCTCTGCAGATCAAAGTGATTTGGAAGTAATATTATAATTATTAGTGTTCCATAGACAGGGATGTAGAGTAATAGATAGTATAGGAAAACTCTGAAAGACCTAAACAGACCACTACTCAGATGCTGCATTACCAGCAGTTAAGAACTAGTGTTCCATCTTGTATATTTGTTTAGATTTGTCACCATAGGCAAATTTAAAGCAGTCTGTGCTGATGTTCCCTGACAGGTGGAAGAGTGGTTCACCTGCTATGAGTCATTATTCTGATTTCTCTATCTATCCACATGTCAACCGCAGAGAAAATTCAGAAGTGTCAGTCATGACCTACACGGTGGCTTTCACTTATCAACTTAGGTAAGACAGTTTATGTACACTGTGTATTAACAGGTTTCCAGCAACAATTAGCTTTAAAGGCAAGAGATGAGTCACAGCCTTGGATTTCCCATGACTCACAATAAAGAACGATTTACTGAAATATTCCATTCGATAGACAAATATAAATATATTGTTGCTCATTTCGAGGCTTAAGTCTGGTGCACACCTGTTAATGAAAGATGTTCTTTAAAGTCATATTGGGATCTGGTCAGCTTTCCATGGTAAACACTCTCATTATTCAGAATAAGACAGACAAGAAAAACAAGGTGAGATCAGCAATATAAACAAACAACTCATCAGTAATTATTAGGCTTTATGAGGCTTTTAGGACAATAAATGTGGTTTGCATTGATGCAGATGAAGATGCTTTAATCCCAAAGGGTCATTTTTCATTTATTTCCCCATTAATTTTAATTTATTGATGGGAACGCTCGCATTCAGTGTTTTGTGGGAGGGAAGTTTAGGAATATAGGGGTAGATCCAGAACTACGTGTGCCGTACGTTTATTCACGGAGCGTATTTTCGTGCACGTAAGTTCGCTACACTCCCCTCGGCACACCCCTTGCACGGACGTATTTTGTCAAGATACGCTGCCCAAACCCTACCTTAACTTTTTCACACGTAACTCGTCCGCTAATTAACTTTTTCACACGTAACTGCGTACGTCCGCTAACGGACGTATAGACTACGTGAACGTATGCAGCTTAGCACGCCCATACTGTACACTTTAAATACCACACCCTGCCTACTTCACGTAATTCAGACGTATTTTGGATGAACGTAAATTAGGCACGCCCACACGTAAGTATTTACATGTCACATACGTGATTCACCCATACGTTCACAATTACGCTACGTGAATGTGCGTATTTTCTATGGTGCGCATGCGCAGTGCGTTCTAAACTGCGAATTTACGTCTCCGTAAATTCACTCCGAAGCGTAGTTCTGGATCAGGCCCATAGTGAATGTACAGTAAGGACATGCTCCTGCAATTGAACCACTCCCATATGCAGTAAGTACGCACAGTTTACGCAAATCATCTGCAACGGCCACAGCGCATGTCTAAGCCCTGGGAGCTGCTGACTGCGAAAATTCCACAACCACCATCAGACCCTTGTAATGGCAATGGACCTTCAGAGCACAATGCTAAACATAGGGGAAAGCCGTTTATGCATTGTGTTTGTTTAAAAGAAAAAAAGAAAATAAATGGGCCAGATCCAGACCTCTGCACGCAAGCAATTTTACACTAGCTGCTAGTGTCATTTCGGCGGTTTGTACGTTCTGCGCATGCACATGGCAGACATAATTCTGTGCGGGCATAAAAATTTAGTAACTACGTACGCAGGGGCGTGCCAACAATACGCTAGCCGTAACTACGCTTGAACTATGCATTGTAGGCGGAGGGAGGCATTTAAATTGTACAGTATGGGCTGGGTTAGGCAGTTACGTCTGTCAGGACGCTATGTACGAGCGCTGTTACGCTTTTTAAAAGACGAGGTAGGGTTTGGTTGCCATAAATCAGCAAAAGTCTGTCTGTCTGAAGGGAGTGCCCGGAGGAGTGCATAGTATATACAATAGCGTAAATACGCTATGCGATCTAACGTAACACGCATGTAGGTCTGGATCTACCCCAATGTACGTATTTTGGAGGTTATTTATACATGAATATATTTCTAGTGCATTTGCATTGTTACTGAAGCACTTGCACAAAGAATAACTACCATTTCCTCAACACATAATAGTGTAGTGAGCAGCACTCGCCTGAAAAAAAGGGAACGTATCTGAATCCGTTTGATGTACTGTGTCTGTACACAACCTGTCACACCTGGTTAGGAATCCAGAGCGGAAGCCCCGTGTACACTTCTCATTATTTGTGTTCCCTTTTATGGACCACAGGATCAGTCACTCAGAGTTTTGATTGCATTAACATTTGTGTTAGGTACACAAGTTTCCAGACGCCAAAAATTAGCCTTGGAACATAGGACAATACAAAAACAGATACAGAAAGTGGAATCTTTGCACCAAACAAGTATGGATCCATCTGTGAACAGCCACAACAAATCGCATCAGAACCGTGAGCAGAAAGAGATGACCTACCTCGAGTCCTGTTCTGGTGAGTGAAATTCTAGGACATGTACAATGTACTATTCCCTTAGGATTGGGGCATGTTGAATCAGTTTGCCTTTACAGCAAGGCGGTTTCATTGATATAAGTAAACAACGCTATGCAGTGTGTTGATTATAAGATTATTATTGTTTCTTCCATGTGCATAACACCTCCAGTGCTAGGGCACAAATACTATTTTGGGTTTGCATAGGTAACTACATAAAAGTATTATTTGTCTATACAAGCCAAGCCTTTTTTTCTATACCCATGGTTGCCAACTTCCGGCATTGCTCCCAGAATCCTGGGAGAGACAGCAAATCTCCTGGATCTGGGCTTAAAGCATTGATTTCATGCAAGTCACTGCCTCAAGCCCCAAGCATTACTGAGGATAGGTACCACTTGTTGACATCAACCCTAGCAGTGATTCAGCTACATGTTTTTTCCAGAGTAAAAATACTCCTCATAGCATTTATTAGGACTATTTTTAGCCTAAGAGGAGTATATTATTATTGGTAACTAAATTAAATGGTAAAGTGTTCTATAAACTCACCATTTATAAGTGATAACTATGATCGGTTGGTTCTCTGCCTCAATGCCAAGATTTGGACATAATATAACACTTTACCATTTTAGTTAATTACCAAATTATATGCTGCTCTAATGCACACATATCAGAGGGATAAACACACACACACTCATAAAAAGAGCAGTACTGAGAGTTAATAGCGTAAAGTGCTAGGAATTCAGGGCTTCCGGCATTTCAGTTTTAATGGCAAAACTTTTACCATTAAAACTGAACACGTTGGAAGCCCTGGACTCTGAGTGCTTTACTCTAATAATCTTGAAGTGCCACTCTTTTTGTATCTATTTGTATTTGGTCATTCTGCCATACCGGGCTGGCATACTCAGATGGCAACTGAGTATGCCAGTTTAGTAAAATCGCGTTTAGTGAATGAGGCCCCTAGTGAGAGCTTTTTGGAGAAATCCAGAACTGCCTATTTAAAATAGCACTTCAACAATAACCTCTGTGAGATATCTCGTGTCAAAAGGAAATGCCAGTGATTGAAAAGGAACATTAACATGTGTACATATTTGTTATTCTATTTTAATAGGCAACTATACACTTAATGACAAATGTATCGTTGCTACAAAGAAATCAGTTTGTTCTGGTGCACTCATTAATAACTAAGAGCCTGATTTACACTTAAGAGGCTTCTGCTTCTTAAGTGCGTATCTGGCCGAAATGACCTACTGCGCAAGCGTAGTAGGTCATTTACACTATTTACGTATCATATTGGCACGTAGATAGCGTAAGTGCAGTCTTTAAAGACCACACGCAGGGTTTTCCGTCCATAGAGGCAGCGTTATGCCACCTCAGGGCATTTTTAGGTAGAAGTGAGGGGGGGGTATTTAGATTAGCTGGGGAGGGAGGCAGGGAGGTGCACTGTCCATACGGACATTGCATGGACAGATAAGGTAGCCCTATGGCACTCATAAGGTACCTAAAAACGGTGGAAGGGGGGAAGGGGGGGTGGGGGCTGGAAGAGTGAGTTAGGTGTGGATCTGCCTGCACCTAACTCGCTCTTATCTGTGAATCAGGTCCTAAAATATCAAGTTGGATTGTTAACTAAATATGTGTGTGGCTGTGTTCAATACTTGAAGAAATATAACACCAATTAGCATACAAGTAATTGTCCCCACTAGCGTCACTTATACCCTCATACACCATTTAGCACATTGTTGAATGTAATAAACTAACATCACTATTCCACTATTTGCTATTATTTATACAATATAGGCAGACTTTGATGGAGGCGTTGGCCTTTAATAGTTGATATATATCTATTACACCATTCAAAAAGGCACTCCAGGATTATAACAAGTGGATTCGAATATAAGGGTTTCTTAATGTAACAAACAACACTTGCTTTCTGCTTTAGCACAAACACAAATATAAAAACAAAAATATTAATTCTATCTTCCCCTCTCTAAGGATTCCCAGTTGTGAATACACCAAAGATAATGAAATAAATATCTAGTTACTTATTTGTATCACATGTGAGGTTAAATTTGTGACTCACACAATTGGGTATTAAGCTGGAGATAACACACAAAATTCCAACAATTGTTCTATAATATTAATAAATCCTAAAGATAGCAACACGTCATAGATATGATGTCCCAATGTTAGGAAACAGACCACCAGAGTACGGAGTCTAACCAGAGCCTGGTTTTCACTGGAGCCCCTGATGGTGGGGTCAGCCTGGGCTGCAGAATTCTGGCAGGTCGCAGCCCCCGGCGGACTGAACCTATGCGTGCGGGTAAGGACACAGAACAAATGCAAGAGAGCGAAGACCCTAGTGAAGGAGAAATACAAACACCCAGACCAACAGTGAACTAAACAGAGGGCAAACTCTCACAGATGCAAACAACTAACAGCAGAAACACTCAAACTGAAGGCAAAGAACGGAGGAAGGATGGGAGCACAAATGACACAAAGGAGAAATCAGGAACAGGATCAATAAACCAGCAAGAGAGCACAAGGCAGAAGCAATAGTATCAAGAGAGAAAGAAAATGCCTGGAGCAAGAGCTATAATCAGCAGCGCCATGCTGCCACGCTGCCTCTGATATGGAGGCTGTAGCCACGCCAAGCCTAACACACCCCCAGCTGTGAGATCGCATCCTGGCACTATGGCAATGGCCAGGACACACGTGCCTGCAGACAGAACGGCAGCACACAGGGAGGGCATGGCGCTACGCTGGGGACCATCTCCGGATTAGGTAAGCATTAACCGCTACTGTGTGTAACACTCTTGCTCTAGACATAACATAATACTATTATAAAGTACACTACAGATGTCTGAAACGTTGCATGCAATTGGCTGTACCAGCTGTCCATCTTTCAAAAATTCTTTCTTTATTGGTCAATAGCATGGGAGAAGTACAAAGAATACTTAACATACTTTTCTAGACAAACAAGGAATGTGGGCAGTTTAAGAGATATTAAATTGGATAGTGCAATACTTATGTATCTCCCACAAATGCCACTTGTGTTCCATGAACAAACTGCAGGGGGCGAGCTGGCCATAGAACATACAGGAAATTTTCCAAGGAAACCTTTCAAGGTCACCAAGTCTCTCCTTTTTTGAGAACTAGGATGTTGACAGTAATGGGTGTTAGGTACCCAAAATACCAGCCCACTGCTGGCAAGATTCAGTGGCAGAAAACACATAAGGGGATTAGATAAATTGGAGTCTGCAACCTAATGGGTGTTAGTTAGCAGTTGTTTTGAATGATCTGCTCAAGCTTTTAGGAGATCACGGTTAACAACATATGACTATCACAACCCGCGGCAGACGCTGCACTTACCTTTGCTTTGAATGTGGGCAGTTTAAGAGATATTAAATTGGATAGTGCAATACTTATGTATCTCCCACAAATGCCACTTGTGTTCCATGAACAAGCTGCAGGGGGCGAGCTGGCCATAGAACATACAGGAAATTTTCAAAGGAAACCTTTCAATGTCACCAAGTCTCTCCTTTTTTGAGAACTAGGATGTTGACAGTAATGGGTGGTAGGTACCCAAAATACCAGCCCACTGCTGGCAAGATTCAGTGGCAGAAAACACATCAGGGGATTAAATAAATTGGAGTCTACAACCTAATGGGTATTAGGTTAGTTAGTAGTTGTTTTGAGTGATCTGCTCAAGCTTTTAGGAGATCACGGTTAACAACATATGACTAATTGGGCAATCCACTTTATGCTTCCTACTGTTATTAAACCCGCTCATTTCCACTTCAAATCAGCGCAGTTGTCTCAGTCCCTGAAACCCGGAACCGATCCCCAACACTCACAAAACGTGACAATGACTAATTGGGCAATCCAACCACAAATATAGTATGGGCCATATTCACACCTAAGAAGCAGTCACTTCTTAGGGGTGTATCTTTAGTAAAGGACCTACTGCACATGAGTAGTAGGTCCATTACGCAATCTATGTACCAGTTCGGTATGTAGATTGGCTCCGTGCGGTCTTTAAGGACCGCAGAGTATTTTAGGTAAAAAGAGGCAGTGTATTGCCGCCTCAGGGAGGGATTAGGTAGAAATGGGAGGGGAAAGGGGTATTTAGATTAGGTGGGGAGGGCAGGGGGGAGGTGGGGAGAGGCAATGTCTGTGTGGACATTGCACGGATAGTTAAGGTAGCCCTATGGCACTCATAAGTGCCATAAGGTACCTAAAAAGGAGGGCGGGATGGGGGCAGGACGCGTGAGTTAGGAGCGGATCTGTCCACACCTAACTCACACCAAATCTGTGAATCCGGTCCTATATTATTAAACTGTGCCCACGTTGTGATCTGTGCCAAGTGTTACATGCCAGAATCCGGCATGTAACGCTGTTACCTGCTCGACGCTCCCTCCGGCGCCTGCACCCGCTGTCTCTTCCTGCATGTCGTCATCGGGGCGTGACGGCATGCAAATTAGCCATGTGCACGTCGCGCAAGCTGTCCATCAGCTCCCCTCTGCCTGCCGCTCTGTTGTTCTGGTTGAACGCTCGTTCCCCTTGCGCTGCAGTGCACACGATCCACGTTGTTTTGACACTGTCAGTGCTGTGCACAATATCCTATCAGTCAGGGGGGCTGGCCCAGACACTGCCACCTAGCCAGCCTCACTGTAAATAGAGCAGCGGGAACACTTCAGCCCTGCCGGTTATAGCGTCTGCTGCCCCGTGCTTCTGTCTTCTCTTGCCTCATATCTTCTTGCCTTGTGCTTCTGTTGCTTTCTTGAGTGCCTCATTGTTATCCTGCCTTGTGATCCATTTTTGTCTGTTCTCCTCTCTCTCTCCCTTGCCGTTCATACCCTCTGTGTATTAACCCTTCCTGTTCCTGAGTGCCTGTATTTGTATCCCTTAGGGCAGGGGTTCTCAACCTTTTTTTGCTGAGTACCACTTACCCGCTAAGGAACCGGGTGAAGTACCACTTTGCAAAAATGATTTATTTACAAAGTCCAAAATAATTAACTTTAAAGAAATATAACAATTAGCGTAACATTTATATGTAAGGCTCAGTTTAGGTTCATTTTAGGCTCAAGATTACATTTTCCTCTTCTCATATTATTTATTATACCTCCCCCATTCAGATACATCCTACTCCCCAAATTACATATTACACTTCTCCTGAAAATATTATACCTTCCCCATATGATGTATTACACTCCTGTTACATCCCTCTCCACACATTACACCATCCACCCCCTCTGTTACACCCCCTCTACAAATTATACCTCCCTTAATGGTCTTATCTCCCTCTCCACATATTACACCCCCCCTACTCATATCTCCCTCTTCACATATTACACC
>WWET01003077.1:180505-194303 GCA_011038615.1 Limnodynastes dumerilii | reverse complement strand
AGCAAAAGTGGAACCAGAAGAGACTGGACCGTGACCAACAACAGAGAACACTAAACCAAGACACAGACTGAGGGAGAGACAAAGACGAACAGGACAAACTGACTCACTGAGTCACCGAGGCCAAACTTCCAAATCCTGCGTCAGATCTCGTGGATTTTTGGCATTCGGTGGCGAAGGAGCGAGAGATGCAGCCTCTAGTGTCATTAGCAGCGGCACCCCAGAACAGGAAGCAGGAGGACGTCAAGAGCCAGAAGAGGCCAAGCAGCATCTTCAATCAAGAAGAGAAGATTTTCAATCAACATTTCCCGAACAGCTTTCAACACGTCAAGAACTACTAGCAAGTCATCCCAAGACAGATGACTGCAAAACGGTGAGTCCATACTTCATTATATTTTTTGCACACATTTACACTATACATTATCCTTAGGTTTAGTTAGTACACGGTAGCTACCACAATAGTTTGATAAACACACAGGGACACATTAGTTAGTTTTAATGTATAGAAATGTATTGTTTAATCATTTATTTTTTATTCATGTTTAGTATTTCTGTTTATTGGGGAAACTGTTTTTTGTTTTTTTTGACACATTACTCTGCATCATTTTTCCCCTTGTCAGGCTTACGCTTATAGTACTTGCACTACTTTTGTTTTCTGCCACTGCTGTGTGGCAATGTTTCATAGATGTGCTATAAACTGTAGTGTGTGTTTGTGCCACTGCTCTGTTTAATAATAGTAATAAACAAGCCAGGCCGCTGCAGCATTTGGCCTAAACTGTATGAAAATAATATTGTTACCTGTGAGGTGCTCAAAATTTACTAGAAATTACTGAAAATTATTGTTAATGGAGTAAATAATAATACAGGAACAATAAATAGCCAAATTATGCGATTTTAGCATTTTGTAGCAATTTTTGAAAAAAAATACAGACCCAAAACCAAAACCAAAACACGTGGGGGCGGTTTTGGCAAAACCAAAACACAAAGTTAATACAGATCCAAAACCAAAACCAAAACACAGGCGTCAGCGAACATCTCTACTTTAAATCTAGAAGTCTTTTATTGCTGCAGTGCACTTCAAAATAATCGCAATAGAAGTCCCAGAAGGAAGACAGACTTGAATGACATTTAAATCAATATTTATTGGTCACATCGACAACGTTTCAGGAGCATGCAAGCTCCTTTCATCAGGGCAAAACAACATATGTTGCCCATAGCAACCAATCAGATTTTAGCTGACATTCTCTATTATGTAAAAAGTGACAGCTAGAATCTGATTGGTTGCTATAGGCACTACAGCTTCGTAAATCTGGCCCTAAGGGTTAATGGCTCTTAACACTTGTATGAGTGGCAGAATAGTGTCTGCTTAGATAAATTATGAGTACAACTTCATCAACATTGTTGGTCCAGTATGCAGAAGTACTTTAGTTGCCTATGTGCATGACTATGGGAACCTCTGTCTGTGTCTGACATTGATGGATACATGGACCTCTCACATTGTCAATTCATGTAAAACGTTTAGGGAAACTTGCTCTCTTGTTATGGTAACTGCCCTGTGGTGGGAATCCTCTTTTATGTCTGTCTAGCCAACAAGCCAATGAAGCCACGCCCCTTTGCATGGCACCCACAAAGCCACGCCCCCTTTCAAGTTACTCTTTTTCTTTCTTTTTTTATTGAATAATAATTTTAGGGTTGTTTCTGGGCTACCAGAATCCCCCCATGTGGGGCCACTGGGTATAGTCTAGATGTGATCTTTCTTACCTTGTGTGTAGCCCCAGCAATCGCATGTGAGTACTGTTTCTTCAGCGAGACTGCAGGGGAGCTGTTATTAGGATTGGATTATAGGTGAGTGCAGGGGGGATGGTTTCCCCATAGCAACTGCGCCCCTAGCAACCACTATAGTTGCACCCCTGATATCACTTATCCCAGGCATTCTGTTCAGTTTTTTCTACTCAGCACAATAAAGTTGTTGTTGTTTAACAAAAGAAAAGTCTCAATTCTGCCTCTATGTTCAGCCCTCCGTGAATGGCTGATCAGTCATGTGATACTGACAGGAGGTAGGAAATACACGGCTTGTAAGATCCAAATTTTTTTTTGAAAGTTGTGTTTTTTTCCTTGATTACAGATACAAATTTGGTGGGAGGAACCGAGGTATGACTTAGTTCAACTCAGAACCTCAAAATTCGAATATGTTAGATTTCACAGAAGCCGAACCGCTTATCTCAAATATATATTACTACTTGGCGTATATGACAACAGTTCCAGGCCACCATCTGAGAATAGCACTGCCGTTAATGTTTAATCTTTTAAAAAGTATTGCTAAACAGAATTGAATAAACTTGAACTGAGAGTCATAAAAAATAGCTTCATAAGTACACTGAATATGTCCGGCTTGAGTGTTAATAGAGGTAAAAGTTAATAGATTATGATACTTACTACATGCATAGTCTGTGATGACAAATTCTTTTCTTGCAGGCTGTAATATAAGAAACATGTTATAGAAAGCAGGAGAAAGGTCTGATAAAATAAGTGCACTAAAACCCCTGTCAGCCAAACATTGTACACCCGGAGATGTCTCAAATCTCCCAATAGAAGAACAATGGTAAAACAGAATGGTAACAAAGTTAAGGCGCTGGGGTCATCCTCAGAAGACGGGGATGCCAGTAAATAGAAAAGGCCAGGAGTACCTAATACTCAATATACCCACATCATAATAAGGTGCTTCTAGATGTCACCAATGATATTCAATCCCATATCAAAATTCCATATATAACATTAGATGAAAAGGATAAGAGTATGGTCAAAAGAAATCCTAATGAATCCAAACAAGGATTAACAAAGTCCCATAATAAATCCGTAGTGTAGTTGTAGATGTAGAATCTAATAGGTTCTTTCCCTCACAGTGAAGATGGACATGTGGATAAAAACAAATAACATTTATTAAGTAAAAAAATCCAAACACTCACAAATACAAAGTGGATCTAAACGTCCTAGCAGGGCAGGCTGGAAAGCTGGACCTGGGATGATTGCTGCAAGATGGAAATGCCCGGGTATGGCGTGCACAGTCTGGCTAACGGGTCCCCTGTAGGGAATTAACGATCAGCTGGCTGGCTCGTGACTGACGCGTTTCTGGCTGAACTTTAATATGGGATTGAATATTATTGGTGACATCTAGAAGCACCTTATTATAGAAACATAGAAAGTGACGGCAGATAATAGCCATATGGCCCATTTGTTTATTGAAAACTATACTGACCCTAGACCCTATTTACCCTCAATTTGGTTTACAATTTAGGATACCCTTATATTTATCCCAAGCATGTTTAAATTGTTCTACTGTATTGGCCTCAACCACCTCAGATGGGAGAATATTCCACTTATCTATCACCCTTTCAGTGAAGTAATTTAAGATGTTATAGAAAGCGAATTGTCATGTCTGAAACCAGCTGAAAAATATTCTATTTTCTATCCTATTCTATTTGCTGTATAAGAGAGCAGCCCACTCAAGGGGAAGCAATGCTCATTTCAATATTCTATATATGATACCGAAAACCCCAAAAACAGAATACAATGTGCTATGCTTTAGCGAACCTAGTCAGGGTTTGACCTTTTTTATTCTCTGTGGGAACAAACAAACATTTGTGGAAATCTTTTTGTGTATAAACAAAAGGAAGTGTTTATGATTAAACTTATTACTGGGATAAACAAGTATAATATCTAAAAATGCATTTTTCTTATCAAGAATTATTAAAAAGGTGCAAAAGTTTAGTGAACAGAAAAAAGCTTTATATTTGTTTCCATAGCGTATGATCTAGAAATATATTAATTGTAATGGGCTATTTTTATTTTTTTTTACTCCGAACTAGTAAAGCAGCAAGAAAGTATTTGAATGACAGTAGCATAAGAACAGGATTGAGGGGACTAGGGGAGAGAATATGGAATACATACTAGAAAAAGTCATCTAGAATCTGATTGGTTGCTATGGGCAACATCTCCACTTTTCCTTTCCTGCATCTTTGTAAATCTAGCCCCTAGTCTCTCTAGCCCTGTAGAGAATACAGGGCTAGACGGATAGATTTGAAAGGATTGACATAGCTTGCAGAACCTAAAATAAATGTGATTTCATTTTAGGGGGCGCCAGCTTTAGTTTTGCCTAAAGTACCAAATTGATTAGGGTTAACTTTGTGGGAGGTAACCAGGGCATTCGAGCACGACTCACAGCATTGTATTACAAACAAACGCTGTGCACTTGTATACATAAGACCCATTATTTATATATTTAAACTTAAACATACGGGCCCGATTCACAGCCCGGTATTTATTAACATACGTCCCTAAGTTTCCAAATCTAGCTACTACGCATGCGTAGTAACTTTTTTACGCTATCTATGTAGCGTTTCGTTTCGTAGATTGCATACATGCGATCTTAAAGGACCGCATGTACTCAATCTACGTAACGAAACGCTACATAGATAGCGTAAAATAGTTACTACACATACGTAGTAGCTAGATTCGGAAAATTAGGGACGTATGTCAAAAATTCCGGCTTGTGAATCCGGCCCACAGTAAGTAATCCTTATGGAAGTTGCGATTTGTCTTGATTGATCGCCATCATATTAGGTTCTGATAAATTTGAAACAAAACAGACAAAAGTAGGTTGAAAAAATTCTTCCTGAAACCTGTGGATGGCTGTCACTGGGACAGAGATCTGGCAGAAACTGCTGTGGTTCACCACTTTGAGTGATCTGTTTTCTGACAGATCACTTTGTGGAAATGAAGGCAGAGTGCTGTTTTTAGAAATCTATCCTTAGAAAATATGGCTTCTACAACGGCATGGTTGGAACTGCAACGGTGACAGGTTTTCTTATCGCTAAACACTAACCCTCAACTCTCCACAGCCTAAACCTAACCCTCCCCTAACCCTAGCTTATGTCGCCTCACAGCCACACCCTAACCCTACCCTAACTCTAACCATTCTCATTGGCAGAATAACCTTAACACTCCCCTAAGCCTAACCATTGACTTCTCACAGCCTATTCTTAACCCTCCTCTCTCCGGAGCCTAACCCTAATCAGAACGGGTGTGGGTCCCGTGTAGAAATTGAAAAGAATAGCTATATAGAGAAAATTCGAAAATAGAAATGTAGAAATAGAAGTTTACTAAGCTGTGGGAAAGGAAAAGTGGAGATGTTGCCCATAGCAACCAATCAGATTCTAGCTGACATTTTCTAGTATGTAATAAGAAAGTGAGAACTAGAATCTGGTTGCTATAGGCAATATCTCTACTTTTCCTTTCTTGCAGCTTAGTAAAACTGGCTCCTGGAATTTAAGTTTCCACCGGCCATGGTACTGCATCCCGGTAGAAACGTATCTCTTTTTTATTTATGTACAAGATATATCAAAGCTGTATAAATTTTACTTTTGCACATTTATCTGCTGTGCGGGGAATAAAGGTACATAGAATACCAAAAACTGATTTTTATTATTCAGGCAGTTATTGTGTTTTCAGTGCAACCAGACTGTGTTTTGAGATATAAAATAGGGATAGTGCGTATATCATTATTGTACATACTATAAGGGCGAACCCAGCCTATACGCCACAATTTAAACCCCTTCCGCCATGAATATTAATAGGACACAACCCACCCTCTCCCACTGTGCTGACGGAAATGCTTCTAGAACGAATGACTTGATTTAAAATGACTCAGCATAGCAAATGTTAACCATAACTGCACGGATGACGGATCACATGATAACTCATTGCTCAAGCAGGCTAAGCATGTAGGAGTCTGAATATTTAGGTTTAAAAATATGATATAAGTAACTAAGAAAAATGTTGTAGGTTTGCAAGGAATGCACCATATGTGCACCAGGAATGTGCATATTTAAACACATAAAACAAATAAATCCTTTGTGGAAACTGTACTGCATATGCACAGTTTATTTAAAGGAGACAATGGTGATTGACTTTGAATTTTAGGAGATAGAAACATAAATCTGGCGGCAGATAAGAGTCACATGGCCCATGCAGTCTGCACAGTTGTTTATTTAAAACTATACTGACCCTAAACACTATTTGACCATCAAATTTAGTTTGAGATTTAAGAACCCTTATATTTATCCCAAGCATGTTTAAATTGTTCTACTGCATTTCCTCTACCAACTCAGATGGGAGTTTGTTCCACTTATCAACCGCCCTTTCAGTAATGCCATTTTTCAGCACATTTCATCTGAACCTACCACCCTCTAGTTAATATGCATGCCCTTGTGTTCTAACACACTTCTTTCTTTAAAAATTGTCCCCCTCCACATGGTTACTTCCCTTTCTATATATTGAAAGTTGCTATCATATCCCACCTTTCCCTTCTCTGCTCCAAGCTACCAAGCTATAGATTTTTAGTTCCTCTAATCTTTCAGGCCATGTGCCATCTTAGATGCTCATCTTTGCACAGTCTCTAGTGTGCGGGTTCCTTGTGCTGCTGTGCAAACTGAATTTTTGTAATACACACAGCTGATAGCTAAGTGCTGGCCAGAGGCGGCCCATGGCATAGGTGGTATAGGCGGCCGCCTAGGGCCCCGCGGGTCAGTTGTCCCTAGGGGGCCCCGCGCCTATACCGCTCCATCAACCGCCACTGGCTACTACTGGATTGCAAATGTGAAGTAAAGGCCCTGCGGGGCCGCAGCAGCCAGTACAGTGCCGCCGGGTTCATCTACCCGGCAGCACTTTACAGGCTGCCACGGCCCCACGCGGAACCTTTACTTCCCAGACACTGTAGTCCCACACCCAGTGCCCAGACCGCTGCGTCCAGACACTGACCGTTGTGTCCAGGTATGTGTCACTATTACAGCGTGAAAACGGCGCTATGTTGCCATAGCAACACACACATGTATGTAACGACAGTGTCTGGGAAGTAAAGGCCCCGCTTGGGGCCGCGGCAGCCAGTACAGAGCCGCTTGGATGATTAACCCGCGCGGGGCCTTTACTTCACTTTTGACTATTTTTGTAGTCAAGTTTTTTTTCCGGAGGGGGGGAGGGGGGCTGTGTCGCCTAGGGTCCTATAAAACCTAGGGCCGCCCCTGGTGCTGGCTATGGGATTGCAGAGATGTCCCCATTTGGATATTTGCAATGCTGACCCGATGGTTTCCAACATTTCTGACTAGACAACCGGACAGGTTAGTGCAGGGCAGGGAATGGATGTGAAAAGGGGAGACTTAGGGTTAGGCTGCAGCGAGAGGATGGAGCATAGAAAGGGAGTCTTAGGGTTAGGCTGTGGGGATAGGATGGATGGGAGAAGGGAAGACTAAGGGTTAGGCTGCAGCGAGAGGATGGAGCATAGAAGGGGAGTCTTAGGGTTAGGCTGTGGGGGTGGGATGGATGAGAGAAGGGAAGACTAAGGGTTAGGTTGCGAGGAGGAGATGGAGCGTAGAAGGGGATTTTTAGGGTTAGGCTGTGGGGATGGGATGGATGGGAGAAGGGAAGACTAAGGGTTAGGTTGCGAGGAGGAGATGGAGCGTAGAAGGGGATTTTTAGGGTTAGGCTGCGGGAAGGGGATGGATCCGATCACATAAGCAGAAGGTTAGGTTGAGGCTGCGGGGATGTGAAGCTTAGGGTTAGGATGCGGAGAAGTGAGGCTTAGGGTTAAGATACGAGGAAGTGAGGCTTAGGGTTATGATGCAGGGATGTGAAGCTTAGGGTTAGGATGTGTGGAAGTGAAGCTTAGGAATAGGATACAGAGAGCATATGGAACATAGAAGGGGAAGGTTATGGTCAGGATGCAGGGAAGGGAGGGTTAGGGTCCTTCTGGAGATATGGCTTCCAGAATTTGCACAGTATTCTAGGTAAGGCCATACCAGCAATCTATAAAGTGGGATTACCGCTTAACTTTTTCTGCTACTAATTCCTCTTCCTATGCAACAATATTGCATATATGTCTTCAGTCATAAAAGCTTTAAATGAAAGTAGCAGAGGACAATACAAACATAAGATGAAAACAATGAAGAAATAATGTACTACATGAAAATGTTGTATTGCCACACAATTTCAATTAAAACATTTGTGCAGTAAAATTTAAATGTAAAGCTTATAGGTAGTTGTATTCTAAATAATACAGATCTTTGGTCTGTTTAAATGTCTTAACTTAGTCATATCTCCCAAGTGTCCCGATTTAAACGGGACAGTCCCGCTTTCGGGGGGCTGTCCCACCGCCTCACAACTTGTCCCGAGAGATCAGACTCTCGGGACAAAGTTGTTTTGTTTTTTTTTGTTTTTTTTTGTTTTGTTTTTTAAATCCTGTGCCGCTTTATATGTGGCAGGGCTTTTCCCCAGCACAGAACAGGAAATACAAGGCTCCTATGGGAGCCCTGTAGGACCAAACCTGTTACTAATTGGAGTGACCGAACCTATGCGGTCACTGTCATTCAATTAAAGGGATAGGGTTCTACAGGGCTCCTACCAGCGGTTACGTGACCACAGTCCAGACGCCGCGCAGGAGAGAGGGAGCTCCAGACAGTGAACGCCATGGAGGAAGGCAGAAGACATCAAAGGTAAGTTAAAAAAGGGTCTGAAATAGAGGCTGGCACTGGCAATAAGGGGGCAGATGGAAGCTGGCACTGACAATAAGGGGACAGATGGAGGCTGGCACTGACAATAAGGGGACAGATGGAGGCTGACCCTGACAATAAGGGGGCAGATGGAGGCTGGCATTAAGGAGGCAGATGGAGGCTGGCATTAAGGAGGCAGATGGAGGCTGGCAATAAGGAGGCAGATGGAGGCTGGCATTAAGGAGGCAGATGGAGGCTGGCATTAAGGAGGCAGATGGAGGCTGGCATTAAGGAGGCAGATGGAGGCTGGCATTAAGGAGGCAGATGGAGGCTGGCATTAAGGAGGCAGATGGAGGCTGGCATTAAGGAGGCAGATGGAGGCTGGCAATATGGGGACAGATGGAGGCTGGCAATAAGCAGGCAGATGGAGGCTGGCACTCTGGCAATAGTGGGCAGATGGAGGCTGGCTCTGGCAATAGTGGGCAGATGGAGGCTGGCTCTGGCAATAGTGGGCAGATGGAGGCTGGCTCTGGCAATAGTGGGCAGATGGAGGCTGGCTCTGGCAATAGTGGGCAGATGGAGGCTGGCTCTGGCAATAGTGGGCAGATGGAGGCTGGCTCTGGCAATAGTGGGCAGATGGAGGCTGGCTCTGGCAATAGTGGGCAGATGGAGGCTGGCTCTGGCAATAGTGGGCAGATGGAGGCTGGCTCTGGCAATAGTGGGCAGATGGAGGCTGGCTCTGGCAATAGTGGGCAGATGGAGGCTGGCTCTGGCAATAGTGGGCAGATGGAGGCTGGCTCTGGCAATAGTGGGCAGATGGAGGCTGGCTCTGGCAATAGTGGGCAGATGGAGGCTGGCTCTGGCAATAGTGGGCAGATGGAGGCTGGCTCTGGCAATAGTGGGCAGATGGAGGCTGGCTCTGGCAATAGTGGGCAGATGGAGGCTGGCTCTGGCAATAGTGGGCAGATGGAGGCTGGCTCTGGCAATAGTGGGCAGATGGAGGCTGGCTCTGGCAATAGTGGGCAGATGGAGGCTGGCTCTGGCAATAGTGGGCAGATGGAGGCTGGCTCTGGCAATAGTGGGCAGATGGAGGCTGGCTCTGGCAATAGCGGACAGACAAGGAGGCTGGCAATAATAATAAGGGGCAGACATGCAGGCTAGACATATAATAAGAGGCAGACATGGAGGCTGGAAATTATAATAAGGGGCAGACATGGAGGCTGGCCATAATAATAAGGAGCAGTTGTGTATGCTGGCCATAATAATAAGGGGCAGCCATGGAGGCTGGAGATTATAATAAGGGGCAGACACAGAGGCTGGACAAATAATAAGAGGCAGATATGGAGGCTGGATATTATAATAAGGGGCAGACATATGGATGACTAAATTGTTAAAAGAAGCAGCCATGAGACACGCTATCTGGGCACACACACCCACTTTCACCAAACACGCCCACTGGGCGGTACAAAACACACCCCCTCTACCAGGTTGCGAAAATGTGTCCCTCTTTCCAATTCTTAATTGTTGGGAGGTATGCTTAGTGAATTTGGCTGGGACTGCCTCTACTTAAGGACTGATTGGGGAAGTTTGTGCGCACATGTATATATCACTGTATTGTTCAGATAGGATAGGGTAAATGACTGTTCAGGCAAGTCCCATGATGCTTAGCCTTCCTACATCATAATACAGCCCTAATGGCTAGGCTTTCATGCCCAGATCCCTGTAATATCATCAGGTATGTCTACTGTAGTTCAGACTGCTAATTTTTTCTCATCATTAAGACGAAACATTATTTGCAGTTGTGATGTTATTACAGTAAACTTTTGCTATAGCATGCTTCCAAGTGATTTCCATTTTGTATTGTGGCATGAAGCGATGCTTGAAGTGGGGTGATATAGAGTAATATGGCATACCGCCACTTCTCCTACTGATTAAGAAACTATACATTTCCATTCACTTTTATTATTATTATTATTATTATTATTATTATTATTATTATCATCATCATCATTTTTTCAAACCACATTTTCTAAATGTCCATTTTACCACACACAAATTTCCACTTTGACCACTGCTTTGAATTTACTCATCTCTGGTTGCTTACTGAAAACTTTCTAAAAAATGCTATTTAATCTTCCAATGTTTTCCCACCAAATTATTGTTGACGTATGGAGATCATCATAGCAAAACAATGGTGACCACACTGATCATATCTGGTGTGGCTTTTCTGTATATGCTTGATGTCAATATTAAATGTACTTTCGGCTGTAACTAGGGCAAATTATTGAAAACAGAGATGATTCAGTTATCTCATTTCAGTCTTACTGTGCGGAAAGTCCATGAGGTTTTTTTCTTTGTTTGTTTTTGTTTTTTTGCTTGGAGAAATATGACTCCAATGGTCAGAAAAAAAGCAAACCAAAATTAAATTGTAAATATGAATAATGGAAAATGATGTAATAATAATAATAATAATAATAATACATGTCTCTAAAATTCCCATTTTTTTTCAGCCAATCTACTTCTGAGCATCATTCCTCAGATTCGATTCCAGCTAACGAATTTTGCTCAAAATAAAAAAGATATTTTTTTCTTACATTTTGATGCTTAAGTACAATCCAGTCAGATAAAGGACAATGAGAACATTTAAAACAAAAGAACCAGATGAGACAAAACAGATTGTGGGGGGAATACTTACCTGCCAGAAAGATCACAACAGCTGAGGAGGCTTTAGGGGCATCTCTTCCAATTATCAGTCTTTCTTTCCTTGAACTTTTACCCTTCTATATAAATATATAGAATAAGGGTTTGAAAATCTCTCTTGCCTTTAATTTTGAATTGAGCTGAGATTTAAAATCATGGTTGCCGACTTTTGGCAGCTTCTCTCCGGGAGATCCCGGAGAGAAGCTTGCGCCGCATGCGGGGGCGGGGCTTAATTACGTGATTTATGCGCGTCATTAGATTAGGCTCCGCCCCCTGACTCATACAGCCCCGTTTTTATTTGAAATAGGGGTCGGGATGGGGCTTGATGCCGCAAATTGCGTCATCAAGTCCCTTCCTGTGCCTAGCTACACTAGTATACTAGTGTTGCTAGGCATGGGGGCAGGACTTGAGGCGAAAGTCACTTGCGGAGGACTTGAGGCCGTGGTTTCAGTGAAACCACGGGCCTCAAGTCACTTGCTGGAGATTTGCTGGCTCTCCCGGGATACCGGGAGTGCTGCCCGAATTTCGGGAGTCTCCCGGACATTCCGGGAGAGTCGGCAACCCTGTTTAAAATCAGCAATGGGCACAGCATATGTTCTAACATATGCAAACCAATTACTATGTTCTTGGGAACAGGAACAATTCTAGAATTGAGTCTTACATATGCAAGGCAAGCACCAAACCATATCTAATTTAACTTAAGAGTGGTAGAAGGCTACCTTATCTTTTTCCATGCATATGGTTGTTTCTGCAAGACACTCACACTTATGAATCAGTCCTAACTTAAGAGGAACACTCATACTTAACATTAGTAGCCCATGTGTTCCTAAATTGCATTAAGGGTCTTTCATAGACGGACGTAATTCAATGAACAATAGCTACTTTGCATGCATAGTAGCTATTGTACGTAATCTGCGTATCGTTTCGATACGTAGATTGCATATATGCGGTCTAAAAGACCGCATATACGCAATCTACATATCGAAACGATACGCAGATTACGTACAATAGCTACTACGCATGCGCAGTAGCTATTGTTCATTGAATTACGTCCATCTATGGAAGACGGACGTAGTTCTGGATCCGGCCCATTAGATGTAAATGGAGACAATGGTCCTCCCCAAACATTATTGTATCCATGTTATCTTTGGATAGTATGCTTTTATTTACATCTTATTGTGTGCTTGCCTAAAAATACGCATCGCAATTATATGCAAGTGCGATTCAAGGATAGCAGCGGCTGCTGCTAACCACACCCACACACTCGTTTGTGTTTTTCCATGTGTAAGTATGCCGTGCGTAGAAATAGGAAAGTACCTAGGATACGGCCCTTGAATCGTGCGTGAATTTGGGTACTTATTTTTAGTAGAGCTTCAGCCACACACATCACAGGCATTGCTGTTTTACTTGAATTAATTTAATAACTAACATGCCTTTGTTGTTTAGGCCTATCAATGAATTATTTGAAGAAGAGAAAATAGAAGACAACTCTAACTGTGCCATAAACAACAACAAAAAAGGGATAAAAAAATATATAAATGGAAAAAACTGAATCCTGCAAAAAGGATTTTCTGGGTATGGTATTTTAATATCATTAAAAAAATGAATAACAAAATTTAAATGTAGCATAAAATAGCAAACAACAGACATTTGGCATACTGGTTTAAATGTAAGATTTAAAAAAAACAATAAAAAATGTAACATTATTCCTGTATTGAAAAAAAAATAATGGAAACAAAAGGCTACCTTTACGCTGTTGATGGTCTTTTATTTAATAGTTTAAAACCATAGCTTTGAGTAGATGAGCCTTATGTGTGTTAATTAAACGCACATGTGCATTGATTTAAGTCGTCAGTCGTAAGGCAGACGTCCGTGTGTGTGAATCAGTTGGCTATGTTTCACATGCGTATTTTTGTGTTCAGGGCATGAGCACTTTTTAAAAATTGTAAAAATACGCATGTAGATTGCACACTTACTAATGTGTGAATACGGTCCATCATTCTTCACAGTTAAAGTTCATAGGTGTTGAAACTGCAAGAATTAAGGCTGAATTCAGTCAAGAAATTTCACAGTCCTAAAAATGAAAACCTAACATAGGGTTTACACATACAAGACTGTGGTACAATATTTGGCCATATCAGTGGTTTTTCTTCCGCTTTAATAAAAAATGTCTGTATATTTTACACACTAACATCAACGGCTAAATTACTATAACACTTTCTCTATGTTTACATGCCCCTATTTCAGCACCACTATTTCTGTATGGGTGTGGGGCTCCGGTCAGAACGGCCCAATTTCTAAAGGGCTGTTCCTCCCAGCCAGTTGCGAACTGGCTAGGATTTCGATTACATGTGCCTCGATGAGGCATAGCAATCAAACCACAAAGCACCGAAAGCTCCGTGCTCCGGAATGGTAAGGAAAAATAGTCTCCCACTCCTTTCCCTAATTCTAACCCTAACCCTCCCCTCTCACTACCCTAACCATAACCCTTCTTTCCTGGCAGCCTGACCCTAACCCTCCCTTACTTGCAGCCTGACCCTAACCCACCATCTCCCACAGCC
>WWET01003077.1:155830-169691 GCA_011038615.1 Limnodynastes dumerilii | reverse complement strand
CCCTGCCTATGCGCAGGGAGGAGTGCAGTAGCTTGCTAATGTGCAATTCTGAACAGCAAGTATCGGTGATACCACACCACTGATACTTGCCTCTGCAGAGCTAAAGGTAACTATCAGCAGGCCCCATCAGCTCCGGGCCCAGGACACTAGTCCCATCTGAAGACGGCCCTGATTAATGCTACAACACACAGAAATGATAGTGAACATGCCTCCATTACCGGGGCCCAGAATTTCTCTTGGCGGCCCTGCCTATGCGCAGGGAGGAGTGCAGTAGCTTGCTAATGTGCAATTCTGAACAGCAAGTATCGGTGATAGGATACCACTGATACTTGCCTCTGCAGAGCTAAAGGTAACTATCAGCAGGCCCCATCAGCTCCGGGCCCAGGACACTAGTCCCATCTGAAGACGGCCCTGATTAATGCTACAACACACAGAAATGATAGTGAACTGAGAATGCCTCCATGCACAGAGATCTATAAAAAGATGCATTCCAACTGTCTAAGCTGACACAGTTTATACATCAGATACTGGATCGGCAACACTCAAGCCAGTTGTAACACTGTAGACAGCTGCGGACATAGCATCAGATGTCACGTGGTACTTCAAAAGAATATAAGCACATGGCTAAGCACTTTCTAAGTGACACCATTGACTTATGTTGACAATCCTGTGTATATCACAAGTCTGTCTAACCCTGTGAAAGAAATGCTTAATGCCATACTGACAAAACTATTTACTAACTTTACTAACCTGCTGCCCTAACCACTGTGACAATATGCGGTTGGCAGGCTAGTGGCCCTATTTCTATAATGATACAGTCGTCAGCTGAATGGTGGCTGTGTCATTGCAGAAATGATAAGCACATAGAAAATTGCTATTGAGAACGGCTACCTATTTCCACCCCATTCCAAAAAGCGGGGCTGGGGTTAGGGTTAGGCCTGGTGAAGGGATGGTTAGAGTTAAGATTCAACAAGGGAAGATTAGGGTTAGGGCTATGCTGTGAAACATGGAGGGTTAGGGATCAAGAAGGGGAAGGTTAGGGTTATACTATGGGAAGGGTTAGAGGAAGGTTAAGGGTAGGGCTAGGATAGAAGTGCTTACCTGTCGGCTGATCACTCTTTGCGACTCTCTTTTAGACGGAGCTCTCTCTTCTGAAAATGTATTTATAACCACCTATACTCATGTTTGATCCACTCTGTTATTCAAGAGTTTGGGCCATCTACCATTGCGGTCTTTACTGTCTTTATGCGGTCAAAATTTTGTGAAATAACAAATAAAGTTGTGATTTTTGTAAAAAAGATACACAGTTTTGTACATCTGACATAAAAAAGGGCAGGGCTTACAGCACAGTTAGACCCCACCCCTTTTTAGGTCCGCAAATTGGGACAGTCCTGTCTCAGGTAAGGGGGTTCTCATGTACAAATCCTGCACAAGGGCCCCCTCACTTCTTAAAACGCCAATGCATATACAGGTATACTTTATTACAGAAAAATACACCGGTACCTGAGATGTCATTAAGACAAAGAACAGGATGAAGTTTGGAGCACTCTAGGACACTGACTATTGGCTGAATTGCAAAAAAGTGGCATCTAATATTTGCTATTATTAATATATATAATAATGTAATATATTCCATAGTACTAAAACGTAGTCATGGTCCCTGTTCATTATGCTCCAAATATTTCTGTAGTGCCACTACAAAAAGAGGTCCTGTCCTTGGTTAGTCTGCTGAAAAGGTGACAGTACTATGAACACACACAAGAAAAGCATTGAGTACAAGCTATGTTGACCATGGACAAGTAGAGTTCACACAAAGTTCAATATTCAACCAAGGGTAAAAAACAGGAATCACTATTTAATTCAGGAAGTACCAAATACCAAAATGCACGGCAAGGATTAAATCATACAATGATGCAATCCTGTATTCAAAAATATATGCTTCGGTGCACAACCGTGAAACCTCAAACAGGCAACACCAAACAGACAGTACATAAGGCGGCACTTATGATGAAAGTAACAAACGTGGTCCTGTTTAAACCAACATTTCAGGTTTGTTAATTAAATTTTCCTCATGTATCCCTGAGGAAAGTTTCATTAAAGAAACTGAAACGTTGGATTAAATATAAAAAAATATATATATATATCAAACCATATAGAAATTCAACCAGCACTCTTCATACGGTGAGCAGTTTCCAAATGTATGAAAAAATTACTTTATTTAGGATCATCAAGAAAAAATAAACAAAAACAGGCATATACAACACAGGCTAGAGCATAGCCAAAAATTCATAAAAAGTACACCATGTGCCTTTAAAAACAACAATTGTATAAACACATAGAGGTAAGAGCAATGGTGCGGCTCAATGGACATCAGTACATAGTTTCAATGAAAAATCCCAAAAATTCTCAACATAGCGTCCAGAGCCATACTGTAAACAATACACAGTGTATAATCACGTGTCAGTCCATCCGACGATCGTTTCGGAGCTATTTCAGCCCCTTTCTCAAGGCAGACCTCACAGCTCTAAAGGCAAACACATACTACATTAACATTTACTTACTTATATAGGTCCCTCAATCCACATCCACCAACCGAACACCACCCGCTGTCTGTATTGCCCGGGAACGCCAACCCCAAACTTGCGGTACATCCAGATCAAACCCACATGACCCGGTCACAGTGACGTATATGTCTCTGTGCGCCGACAGCAGGTTCTCTCTGTCCCACCGCAGCTGGCGTTGCCGCTACCATGGCAACTAGAAACACTGCAGTAGAGAGCTCGGAATAAAGCAGATGTAGTACAGGTTCAAATACCACAAAAATACATACAAAACTTTAAGTTAAAAAACGGCACATCTCTTATAAAAAACAAGATAAATTCCAGTCCTCATTTAGACCAGATGGAGTTAACGTTTTAAACTCATAGATTATTTTGACTTTGTGCTGTAATAACAAAGTGTCCCTGTCTCCTCTGCGTCTTAATGGAGGAACATGTAATAGTGGGATACATTTAAAGTCCTTAATAGTGTGTTTATTTGCAACAAAGTGTTTCGCAACAGGTGGGGTTTTCCCATCAGTCATCACATAAGCTTTTTTAATAGATGAACGATGCATCGCAATACGTTCTTTTAACATACGGGTAGTCTTGCCAATGTACACCTTGGCACAGGCGCAAATGATCGCATATACCACGTACCTTGAATCACAGCTCAAAGCGTGCTTGATGGAAAAATTCCTCCCTGTGGCCGGGTTGGTGAACTTGTCTCCTACAATCAAAAATTGACAACTAATACACTTGTTACACCTCTGTACACCTATCTTTTTACTCAACCAGTGCCTCTTGGCCCCCGGTTTCATATCTGTAGGTACCAACATATCCCTCAGATTATTGCTCCTTTTAAAACATAGCAATGGTGGTTTTACTTGACCTAGCCTACTATCAGTGGCTAGAATGTGCCAATGTTTTTCTTGCGTAATGGAGGATGCAGTAGAAAAGGTGGAACTAAAGATCAATCTATCCTGATCCTTCTTATCCCCAGCTCCCTTCAATAGCGCCCTTCTATCCAGGGCCAAACATCTATTAATTGCTGCTGTCACATCAGCTCGTCTATAGTTACGTGCTAGGAAGCGGTCACCCATCTCCCTCAACGCCGTGACCAAACAATCATGGTCTGAAATAATTCTAACCAATCTAATCATTTGGGAATAAGGGGTCTAGGGTGAAAACTGCCTGCCTCCAATAGAGTGTTGCAGTCCGTATCCTTCCTGTACAGTGACGTCATGAAGTGGTCAGTACACTGCGTAATAGACACATCAAGGAAATGAATTCTCGTCCTATCAGATTCAACTGTGAACCTTATAGTGAACCTTATAGTGATGTCCAAGGGGTTCAAATATTGTACAAAATTCTCCAGTTCATCATTGAATCTGATAGGACGAGAATTCATTTCCTTGATGTGTCTATTACGCGATAGTAGGCTAGGTCAAGAAGCTTCAAAACCACCATTGCTATGTTTTAAAAGGAGCAATAATCTGAGGGATATGTTGGTACCTACAGACATGAAACCGGGGGCCAAGAGGCACTGGTTGAGTAAAAAGATAGGTGTACAGAGGTGTAACAGGTGTATTAATTGTCAATTTTTGATTGTAGGAGACAAGTTCACCAACCCGGCCACAGGGAGGGATTTTTCCATCAAGCACGCTTTGAGCTGTGATTCAAGGCACGTGGTATATGCGATCCTTTGCCCCTGTGCCAAGGTGTACATTGGCAAGACTACCTGTATGTTAAAAGAACGTATTGCGATGCATCGTTCATCTATTAAAAAAGCTTATGTGATGACTGATGGGAAAATATAAAATATATATATATATATTGAGGGCGCGTTCAAAATTAGAACCCTTTCAGTTACAAGTCACGCAGTAGGTTTAGCACTTCTTTATATAATACACAGGGATACTTTAAGCTGGAAAGTTTGGACTCTCGAGATTTGATGAAATATGTAATATTGACCTATGTTTCTTTTGTAGATTATTCTGTTTCACTTATATGTTACCCGGGACTATTAGCATAATTCCATAAGTTCTTCTTCTCCAAAGAGATTCAGGTGGTTTTAGTTCCTCTTCTATACAGTTTTGGTTGACGATTGACGACAAGGAGGTTTTAGTTTAATGTATAAAACTGAATGTGTCTTTGAATAGTTAAGTTGTCAGGAGGAATACAGCCACCACCCTGCATCCCTCCTTAGAGTGGAACAAACAGGGCAGCTTTAGAAGAGACAGTCTGCAGCCCCTGTTCATTCTAATACTGGGTATAAATATAACCGCTAGCGATGTTACCATCTGTTGTCTCCGAAGCTGTACATTTGTAACCTCTCTGTACATATGTTAACAGGAAACATGTAGGGCCAAATCTACCATGAAACACACTCAAGGAGGAGGTCACAAAGGGCAAATATCCATGAGCGTACTATTAATTGGCCACTAGAAGTGCTGGCATCTGTGATACAGTTAACCTAGGAAGATGTCAATCAGTGACATCGTCCTCCTCACAGGGCTACATACGCCAAACTGAGAACTGGTATTTCAGTCTGGCAGGCTTATCGTTAAAGTCCAATGACCCTGTCTGCCTGCAATACCGGTTCTCTGTAATACACAGCACACAGACACAGCAGTACTGTCATCTGGTTCTTCTTTTCCTGGCAGCTGCTGTCAGTAAATTGAGCATCAGGCAATACCGATGTGTCTGTGTGTGAGCATGAGTGAGGACAAGAGAAGAAGCAGAGCAGACACAGAAGAGAAAAGAACTCATAGGATAGAGAACTGGTTTCCGTCACTCATGCTTACACACAAGTGTGGGTCCCCGTTGCAATTGGCCCTATTTCGATAGGGCGATTTGCTCCCAGTCAGTTCTGAACGGTGCTTCCGAAAATGAATGGATGAGTATGTGAATCACATACTCACCCATTCATATAAATCAATTCTGAAACGCCTCGCATTCGAAAGAGGGACAGTTAAAAAGCCACTTTCGGCTGTCCCTATTTCGCAATGAGAGGATTCACAGCAGGGACTCGCAACGCTCACACACAGACACATCGACATAAGAAGCAACAAGTTCAACTTTAATCAGAAGACATTTAACTAAAGCTGCAACTTGGAGTCATTACACTCAGCTTGTATACTTGTCATGTTGATACTTCCTTCTGATAATGCTGATTTGTATACATGTGTATCTGGGAATATTGGATGCCTAAGGATCCATAATCACAGTACTGCAAAATTTAGACACCCCCCTGAATTCTACCCTCATACCAATACACTTCTGATGGTAAAAATCTACCCTGAGTTTTCCAAATTGTGAAAAATGGCAGCTATTTAAAAGTCTGGATTGGTACACAATGAGTTGTCACATCAATAGTGTGCATTATAATGCCAAGTCACTGGGTAAAGTGAATTGGGTTCCAAGGGGGTATAATGGATGCGTGTTCATATGCAGAACGCTACAGCAGATCAAAACACATGGAAATGATGGGGAAACCGCAAGTCTGGATCAGGTCTGGAATTAGTATTAACGTTATCTTATTTTCAAATGTAATGCCTCAATTCATAAAATTAAATTTTAAAAGACCATTTAAACTAATTTTACATTTTAATACACAAGCTCTTGAAATTAAATGGTCCCTCTGTAGACGTTAAATAATAATATTTTAGCAACATAGGGCTAAAGGGGTGAAATCCCCAACTGCTTTGATAACCTACTGTATTCACTGTATGGCGTTGTGGAGTGCTTTTATAGTGCCCTGTTAATAATAATAATTTGTCAAGCTGATTATTTTTAACTATTACTATTGCAGGCTGTTGCAAGTATGAACATTTTAAATAGCCACATTGTAAACTGATACATGTTTGAAATATGTTGATTTATTAATGTACCACAAACTTTAAGAAAATAAGTTTTCTCAACAATTGTAGTGGTTTTTGGCACATTAGAGATTATGCATAATTGTGATGCAAATGCTATTCAATCCTTCGACAGAAGAAGATCACATCCTTCCTTAACCTTGGTTAACCTTAGTTAACCATATCTCAAACTTTGATTTTCAAAAACCTAATAGAAATATGTCATTGAAGAGAATATTTCACAATAGGAATAAATATATAAATAAATATATATATATATATATCTCAGTAATACAGTAATATAGGTGGTGTCAAACTCCATCTTGGATTACGTGTAGGAGAAAGAATGATGATTAAAGATATGTAGCAAAAAGATGCACAATCAATAAGAACACCCACAGGATGTGGCTCTATGTGTGGCTTGTTTTAGATTCATACTGTCGCCACTCTTCAATTAATAATTCTGCATTGTTTTAATCTTTAAAGATAATGGATTTATTATTGCTTTGTGTCCATTCTCCTAAATATTGCCCATCTGAGGATACTTTAGGTACTTCATATCCGTGATATAATTAATAATGATCACTGAGAATTTAGGAAGATTATTTAGGATATTGAGGGTAGACATTTCTGGAAAAGGAATTTCAGCTTTAATAATGTTTGACTACAGCAAACAATACCAGTATGTGCCTGATTCATAGGGGTATATTTAGGGCGATTTTTGCTGTGAGATTTGTTGGAGGTGTTCCACCACCTAGACCTTCCACGGAGAGGGTCTTACAAGGGTCTTCGTTCTGTCAGGATACCTTACTTAGACGGCCGGCCGGAGAAGTCAGATTCAGACACACGTTTAGTTCTGTTTACCAAATGAATTCTAATTTATTAGCATAACATACAGATTTTTATAAGGTGCTTGTCACGTACACCAATTTAAGGAGTTTAATTAGCAAAAGAAAACAAATAGCAATTTAATTAGCAAAAGAAAACAATAAAATATTCTTATCTGCAAGCGCGTCAGTAATCATTATCTTCATAGGCCGAGGCCAGTTTGAGGCGCCGTTCTGCAATGTTACCCTAAACAAGTTCAGTTATGCTAACATGATTTCTGGTAAATGTTTTGTTTACATAACCTTCTATTTGTTCTAAATGCACAAAATAACTGAATTTCTTGCTGTACTAATTCAAAAGACAAAATGGATACAGATATACAAAATGGAGTACTAGTTATGTTACGTATAACTTCATTTCAACCCTTACAAACCCTCCTTTTTATACTAAAATAACTCCTTCCTGCCATACTACTGGATAACTCAGGCTCCCTCCCAGACCACAATTTGGCTAATACTGTGGCCCTGTGAATACTTTCCCCACTTGGCGGTGCTAGTCACCTCGATAAATTCACAGCGTATCGCCGCGATTTTCAGCGTAAATTCACCAAATTCACTAAGTTGCGATTTTTTTTCAAACTTACATGAGATGCTGTGAGTTTGCAAGGGGGAAATCGCGGTGCTTTTCTATTGAGAAGCACCGCGATTTGTCCTTTAAAAAATTGCGGCAACTCGCGTGAGTTTAAAAAAAAAAAGTGCAGCTTGGTCAGAGACCAGAGTTTAACTGACATCATCATTTAAATAAAAGGCTGCCCTCTAGTGACAGAATGGCATTTGCAGAAGCAGAAAAAAGAGGAGGAGGAGGAGCCAGACCCCGACATGGCAAGATATGAAGAGTCAGAGGAACCGGAGCTGAACAACGGGGAGAAGACTGCAAGCCGACGCCAGACTACAATCAAAAGAGGAAGATTCTTCACTTCAAGCAACTCTTCCCAAGACAGATGACAGCAAAGGTTTATTACACAAGAACACATTGTATTTTTTATATGTATGTTTTGTGCACACACTATTTTTTTTTCACACGGAGCACACAGCGCAGCATGGTTAGAAGCCTTACCATGCTGACGCTGCTAGAACTACAAGGCTAAGCAATGCTGAGCGTTGTAGTTCTATCAGGACAGCATAGCTAAGGCTTTCAACCATGCTGTGGTCGTATTTGACACTCAGAAAAACACATGTCTACAAGATTGACGTGTTTTTCTGGCTCGCAGGGTGAATTGCCACTAACTCGCCTCTAGGCGAATTGCTAAACGGCGAGTTAATGGCGATATGACTGTGAGTTAGTCAAATCGACCTTTATGAATGCAGTGAGTTGTATGTAGAACATTAAAAAAATCACAGTTGCGATTTTAGGGATGGCGATTTTCCAGAGGCCTAAACTCACGTGAGTTTACCTTTTGTGAATACGGTGATTTCATTCTCACTGCAAACTCACGTGAGTTTAGGCGATTTCTGCAAAATCGCCCTTTGAAAATATACCCCATACAGTGAATCACGTTCTTATTTATGTAAATAATGGCACACCATGTTTTACTTAATATTTTCATCTAAATTACTGTCCCTAAAAAAATACTTAATACCTAAATCTTATCTTAAATAAATGGAACATTGAAAGTTTTCAGTAGTGATGAAATAGTATATTACTTGAAAAACACTTTCAGTTCCCCTTTTTAATGGATGGTTTTATTGAAAAATATTTATAGTTTAAAACAATCACTTTTGTAATTGCTATTTAAAACAAATAATATTTAAAAATAAATACTCTATATTTTAAGAAAGTCTTTCACATGACTTTTGGAGAAAGTTGCTATTGACAATTCCCATTGAAGAACCGGTAAATTAGTGTTCTTACTGATTAAAAGGGTATTTTCCAGTAATATAGACATGCAGCATCAGAAAACAGCATTTGCTCTTTTCTGACTATCACTCTTTAGACTTTCCAGCAGAAAGTCATGGCCTAGCACTGCAATGCGGAGCAGCAATGCTTTCCTTATATTGGATGTATGGTGTATAATACCATTTACTGGAGCTTCATTAGGGCCATTTCAATCACAAGTTAATTCCAGTAAATAACATTTTATTGACTGAGATAAAGATTAGGGGCCAGATTTACTAAGCTGCGGGTTTAGAAAAGTGGAGCTGTTGCCGATAGCAACCAATCAGATTCTAGCTCTCACTTTCCTATTACATACTAGAGAATGTCGGCTAGAATCTGATTGGTTGCTATGGGCAACATCTCCACTTTTCCAACCCCACAGCTAAGTAAATCTGGCCCTGGGAGTCTAACAAATTTCCCAAAAGAAGGTGGACAAAAAATAGACAAATCATTGCATGTGAAAAATATGGCCAAAGACTGGGTCCAGACCCCTGCACGAATTCCATATGTGCGGGGGTCTGTCCGTCCATCAGAAAAAGGGAAAACATGTCTCTTGACACTTACCTCACTCGTGCGGGCTTTATGGCAGCTGCTGCCATAAGCCTGCCTTAAGTCAATCATACGGGTCAGCGGTCAGTACTACCGCTTATCCGCGGAGCCCCCTCCCACACTGTACAATTAGCATGCTCCCCTCCGCCCACTTTAGCAGTGTGGTAGAGAGTGGAAGCACAGCCCATTTCATGCGTGCTCCAGTCAAATCAGGCCACTTATGCAAAAAACTTTTAGAGCCGTTTCAAATAATAGTGCTTAGGGTTATTTATTAGAGTTCAGATAGATGTTTAGTATGTTGGTTGATCATTAAATCCAAATCTGAAAAGCCAAAGGTAGTTAAACCAAACAGCAATCAAAATTTCCTGCACTTTAAACTGTATATACTGCAGCAAAACTTTTTCTACCAATGTTCAAGACAAAACATTTAAGCACTTTCATATTTACTGCCTTCAATATCACCACATTACAAAATAAGCAAGGAGCTGCAGTACTATTCTGTATCCTCTGCATCCTCTCCTAGTGACATTGGGAGGCACAATATAAAGCAGAGCAGATCAACTATCCACTTTCCCAAATGGTTTTTTGAGCGCTGAATCTAAAACTTATATGCCACATAAACCAAATCTATACACTCTGGAAAGTTCAAAGTGTCATCTCAGTAGTACTGTATACAACAAATATGATAGGAAACCTTCTCATGGACTAAGAACAAGTGTTATTTCTGCATTGTGTAGCTAACAAGTCTGGAGAACCCGTGGATATGTGTGAGCAACTTTACAAGTGGTGTTCAATGAGGAAAGCTTAATATGTTAGATGATCAGATGTCTATTTCAGGTGCTAAAACAATATGTAAGGAATAACCCTTTCATAAAAGTATACCAATAATTGTAATAGAAAATGGCTTAATCAACTCTCCTTCACCTTTCAATGTAAATTTCAAACTTCAAGGGCTACAATATGTGTATTTATATTTAAGTTTATGATGCACAGTTTTGTACACAATATAGTCAGCATTAATAATTCCAGCACTGCACACCACAGGCTCATCACATTTCCTTACCAGCTAAATATGTATTCACCATTATTATTATTATTATTATTATTATTATTATTATTTTATTTTAATTAAGGTATTCATTTGTTCATGTTTGCAGGATGAGGGTCCATCTCTTCTGTACCCTCAGACCACATGCCGATATTGTGGAATCAGGGCTTCCTCTTTATAATATAGTGTTTTACTGTACATATTTATGGTGGAATGACTTATTATGTGAACTGGATTTTCACAGATTATGGTAACTTCATGTAAATCATTTCAAGTGATTAATTCTCTACAATAGCAGTTGTCTTTATTGGAGCTATTTACACATAATAACTTAGATTTAATCTTACCTGAGGAAACAATTTTCATCTATTAAACAATCACTAAACTGCCTCATCTGAGGTTTTACTGGCCTTGTACACAAGTTCTTTACTCTATCTCGTATAATATAGAATGAATGCAACATTTTACATTGTCTGCATAACGTGGACTTCAACTACATGGAGACAATAGCATATTTTTCCAGATGAAGAGTTAATTGTAGTTAAGTTTGTTCTACTTAAATAAAAGGGAAAAAACACTATAAAATAATCATGTAAAAATACACACTAACGTACAGTATGTCTCTGCTTACCTCGGGGTGGGACTTATTATGATAAAGCACTGCCAAGTGCACGATACAGACAAGCATCAATATCCACTGCAGACCAGCTGAGACCATCAGCATTATATTCCTGCGATGTGATCTGTCATGTTTTTCAGCACACTCACATCCAGCTGGCTTTTCGTTGTTCATTGTCAGCTCTGGTGATGAAATGATAAAGCGGTGCCTGCTTTCTCCTTTATTAACAAGCAGTGTTGTGATACTTATTCATTTTTAGTGTACACAGAACTTTCTTTTAAAGCACTTGAAGGCGGGGAACTTTTCTCTGACTAATCTAAATTTCCCTTTTATCTTTTCTAGTGTTTCACTCCACTGTCTTAATGTGGTTTTAAAATGTCATATAACATATAATGTTAAATACAATTTTTGAAACGTCAGTCTGCATATCCTTAGCCTGCTTTAATAAGGAAGTTGCTTTAAAGTCTGGTATAGCTGTTTTTTCTGTCAAAGTGCTCAGTGCAACAGTATGACATTAATAGGTGTTAGTTTTTTAGTCAAGGTGCAAAAACACAGGACCACCAAGAGGAATTCTCGGTATAATACAAATACTTTTGCGCAGTCAAAAGGGATGTGTTCAAACCTATTGCTGGTGTGGGCTGAGCAGGTTTAAAGCACTAGGCCATCTACAGCGTAAAACCTGCATTGATGCAGCCCCAGTCGCCAAAGCGTCACTTATTTCTTAGCATTATGGACAAAAACAATGTATATCTTAAATAATAGTTTAATAACATTCCTTAATTGTAAAGCACTTCTTAATATGTTGGAATCTATATCAAGGATAGAAATAATGTATTGATTTTGACAAAAGAGCAAAAAAACCACAAAGAGATACATTAAAAGCCATCCTTTCACACTCTTATATGTCTCCGCCTGCCTTGTATATCCCAGCCATCCTTTCCTTCCCTTGTATGTTCAAGCAAATCTTGCACCCCCTTGTATGTCTCCAGACATCCTTTCAAGCCACCTTATCCCTTGTATGTTTCCAGTAATCCTTTCTCACCAGTTCACGGCCATGCCTTATTGGTCCCTTAATTGACTTACCTTGGCTTTTGTGGTGTCCCAGTCCCTGTGACTGTGCTGTAGCTGTACTCCTGGACGGCAGCTCCTAATTAAGTTAGGCAGTGCAGCCGAAGCACTGGTTTAAGCAGGTCTGCATCCCCCTGATAATGCCTTTGGGTTTGAGCTTTCCAGCATGCCCAGGCCTGGGTAATTAGTACACCCACCCTCCTCTCAGTGCCCTGCAAAATACACTCCTGTATGTCTGCAGATTAGATGTGATAAACTGATGGATGTACAGTATATCAAATGCATATTGCATTGTTGAAGTAATTGAGTGATACTAATGAAAATAATTGAATGACATTTATGTCATTTACTTTGTACAATTACCACTTTCTTCTGGTCACAATCACATTTAGGTGGTAACAATTTCCAAGGCTTTGTTTATGTAGGATTTTGTGCTAAACACATAAAAAAAATTGAAGGCTGGATACAACAGGGTTGCCAACTTCTTAAGGCTTCCCTCTGGGAGATCCCGGAGGGAAGCCATTGATGCCTGCAAGGGGTGGGGCTTAATGATGTGATTTATATAAATTGCATCATAAAGCCCATCCCCTGTCAATCACTATTGTGATCTCTAGTGTTCTAGGGGGGTGGATGGGGCTTGATTACATCATCAAGTTCCACCCATTCCTAGTAACTCTAGGGATTACAGTAGAGTTTATTAGGGGGTTGTGACTTGCGGGAGATTTGCCGGCTCTCCTGGGATACTAGGAGAACTGCCCAAATTTCAGGAATCTCCCAGATATTCCGGGAGATTCCGGGAGATTGTTTTAACAATGGTATATGATTGTAAATGATTACATTAACTTATTACACATGCACAGATAGACAGAAAATATAAACATTTTAAACATGGCAGCAGTACCCAGAGTAAATCCAACAGTAAAACAATCGCAATGAATAGAATATCCCAACAGGAAAAGCAATGGCTTTACATAATGGAAGAATTTATGCTCATTTACAGTAGAAAGAGGGAAACAGTCAGAGCAAGAGTTTAAAGGATCAGAGCACCATTATTTCACCATTATTTGCACATTTTACCACAGGGATCCATCAGTCAGTCATGGACTCCAGCAGAAGAAGATACCGCTGAATGAATCTCAGAGACAGGATTATATACCCTACAATAACATGGAATCCTATAGCATGCTGTAGGTTGGTTTGCAGGAACATGAGGTGGTAATTTCATATAGTCTCTGAAACTGTTGTAGAGATTTTCGAATGATACCATCTCCTGGAACCCTGCAGTGATTGCTGCGTGATTTCTTTTGTTTCACAGATTTTCACAGACTTTATGACTCTTGGTTAATTGTTTCACACATGCTATTGTTCCCTTTAAGGTGTTACTATCACCGCTCTACTAGTGGTTAAAAGGATGGTA
>WWET01003077.1:133536-155795 GCA_011038615.1 Limnodynastes dumerilii | reverse complement strand
GACAGGAATGACCAATTTGCCTGTGTGTGGTTCTGAAAGGATGAATTATTTAGAATGTGACTGCAATTTAAGATTGAGGAAACTGCAAACATGCCTTATGTTTGCTGAACACAATACAATGATCAATTTTATAAGGGAAACTCAGGCTGATATATTTGTATTCTCAGGCATGTCATTCCATTTTCATACAGACTTTGACACAAATTCCAGCTTCTGTGTATTTCTTTTTGTGTGCATTTTCACACGGTGTATATGTGCAAATAAGTGTTACCCAGGGTTGCTGACTCTCCTGGAATGTCCGGGAGACTCCTGAAACTCAGAAGAGCCTGCAAATCTCCCGCAAGGGACTTGAGGCCCGTGGTTTCAGGGAAACTAGTATACTAGTGTTGCTATGGACAGGGAGGGACTTCATTATGCAAATTGTGTCATCAAGCCCCACACAATCCCTATAAAAGCTAAAAACAGGTCAGTATTAGTCAAGGGACGGGTCTTAATGGCAGGATTTGCATAAATCGCGTCATTAAGCCCCGCTCACTGCATGCATATATAGCTTCCCTCCGAGATCCAGGAGGGAACTTGTTAAAAGTCGTCAACCCTGGTGTTACCTGTTCGGAACTCATTCTGATCGATAGACAGGATCCAGACTTAAGTAAGTGCTTGAAATTAGTTACTCCTGGGCTAGACTATGTTGATTTCAGGGGGAGTCAAGTTAATTGTATTCTTTGCATGCAGGGATATATCTGAATAGCTTACTACACACAGATACTAACCAGCTTTACTGTTACACTGTTATTTAGACATGGGATAGGAAACATCACCTTTCAACTCTAATACTGTTTGCAACAGATATTTGCAAATCAACATGGTTTAACCCAGGAGTAACTAATTTCAAGCACTTACTTAAGTCTGGATCCAGCCCAATGACACCAACAAAGTAACTGGCTTCAGTTTACATGGGAATTTCTACTTTTATTCATCTTACAGTATATGTTTTTTATCTTTTGCTTATGGTTCCGAATACAACAAAATCTGAAATAATGATCCAGGCTTGTAACATTATTACATAATTGCCTAAATCAGGTCCTGGAATGCAATGTAGTGAATTGTGTCAACAGATTCCACTGTACAATGCTGTAATTTGTGAATTTGTAGGGATCTCTTTGAAAAAACGCTTTGCAGTGTCGGATTACCAAATAGGGAGAGGAGGCACCAGCCTATGTGCCCCATGCCTTTTAAGGGCACCATGACAACGGATCAATATCGATTTGATCTTGAAAGAAAACTACAATCAAGCTTTCTTAAACCCCTTTCACATCACCACTGAAAACCAAGGTCTCAGCTGAATCACAAGGTTTTTGCTGGTAATGTGAATGGTCCCCTCTGCCTGGACCCGGTCCCTGGACCTGGGAAGGGGTGTAAGGTGAAAGGTGCCAACTGGGTTTTTCAACCGGGGTCTCACCTAAACAAGTAATTGGAGGGATTTGTGTACTATTGCTATAGCAATAGTACTCAAATCTCTCCACAAGGGCCATGTGCCACCCTTACACTGTCAGGGCAGACCCAGGATCAGGAATTTCCCCGGGGCAACCTTGGAGTATGAAAGGCTCTGACCCAGGAATTTGCCACGTCAGAGTTGGATGTAAAATGGTGATTTTTATTTTGGCCCTGGCAATTCACTCGGCTTTTTGCCAGTGATGTAAAAGTAATATTTAATGTATAAAAAATAATCAACTTACAGAAACAAAAAATTTACAATAAAGACTCTATAGAGAAAATATTGTATTAATGTAATACAGTCAAAAACTTAAAGTACATAGACCATAGAGATCAGAGTCACATTACAGTTTATCCCTTAAAAGCTCATCTTCTGTCAGCTGTCAGTTTGTAAAAAAAATTCTCTGTAAGTGTAACCTATTTACATGCAATGTACAGTAGTGATAGTTGGTCATATCCATCTAGCGACCAACAAGCATGCTACTTGGGTTGTTTCATGCCAAATTAGAGCAAAAAAAGTAACTTTTCAACCAACTTTCTTAGCTTTTCTTGAGATTTTGTAGGATAGTAGACGACTTAAAGAAAATTTCCTATGTAAAATTTAGCCCTCAGTGATACACAGTGTTCAACATTGTAGCAAAATTTACAAAAATAACAAATTAAAAATGTAGGCTTGCCAGGTCTAATAAAACAATGTTGGTCTTGTTTTGAAGCTAAAGGACCATAGTTTTTATTAAAAAATTATTTTATATTTAAATATGTTTAAAAAAGTTTCCTATACATTTTTAGAGGCAGCTCTGCTCTTATCACTAGTTCTCAATGCAGAAGCTGTAACCAGACTGAGAAAAACCACAAAGGGCCAGATTTACTATGCTGCAGGTTTGGGAAAGTGGAGATGGTAATCATAGCAACCAATCAGATTTTAGCTGACATGCTCTAGTATGTAATAGGAAAGTAAGAGCTAGAATCTGATTGGTTGCTATGGGCAACATCTCCATTTTTCCAAACTTGCAGCTTCATAAATTTGGCCCAGAAAGAGACACTACAAGACAAGTCTGAACTTGCTTGTTGCTTGGTTAGTGCAAGAAGGGTTCAGCTGTAATACGTAATAAATTTTTTACTCCTACTCGCAAAGGTTTCCCATAATGAAACTTATACCAAAGAGAGATTGTATTTAACAGCATAACCTACTTTATTTACATACTTTTTTTTTTTTTCTTAACTTAACTTACACTGTTTTAGATATTCAAGATCAATAGGTTACCTTGTTACCTTGAAATGTCAGTCAGTATTTTACTAATAAAATAAAATAAAAAAAAAACTATGGCCCCTTTAGCTTCAAAACAACACTAACAAGAAGTATCTACTACAATTAGAAGTAAAGTTAGAATTTGTTTTATTTGACCTGGCAAACATTAATTTTTCATTTTTTTGTCATGATTGCAACCCTGTTGCATGAACACTGAGGAATAAAAATTTACATATGAAAGTTATTTTATGTCTTCTACCAACCATCAAATTTTATGAAAATCAGGTTGACAGGTTGAAAAGTTACTTTTTGTGATGATTTGGCAAGGAATGACCCGCAAGTAAATCCAGTTGATCAGACTTGAATACAATGAACATATTAGATTGCAAGTAAAGCGCGTTATGAGGGAGGTGGACTAACAAATATCTTGGTTTTTGAAAAATGGTTAACTAATTTAGGTAAAATGAACTGGCTGCTACTTTGAGACACTCTCTGCTGATATCCATTGATTTGTAACCAGGGGTGAATTATAAACATTAGATGGACGTTGATTCACTGGTAATATCACATGGATGGGGCCACACAGACCATCTGGCCGGTGAGCAGGGAAATTCTTCCCTGCACATTGGCCCTGAAATGATGGCAGGCCCTTATCAGCTGGGGGTCTGGGACAGTAGTCCCACCTGCCCCCCCCCTCTCTTTTAACGCGCTTCAAGCAATGCTTGAAAAAGACCCAAATGAGGGATGAAACGCGTTGCGAGAGACTCCTTCTATTGCTTCCCAGCGTGTACCTTAAGCCGGAATTGTGTATGTGCATCAGACTTAAGATAGCCGCCTGGGGGCGCCCGGTAAGCGCGCGCTGCACTTTAATATAGTCAACACCTGTCGACATTCATCTTGGAAGCAACCTCGCTAATCAGTTTCTACTGTTGCAATTTGTATACGGATTACAGCTGCTTATGAAGTGAGACGTGCTATCTCCCTGTTCCTACATACAGCCGGTCAGTTGTTCTACTCTTTAATAGCTATAGGCGTTTCTGATCGACTTTCTTGCAAATTGGTATGAGGAGCGTTTATTGCGTTTACTTCACTAATTCACTAACTTCATCAATATTATTTAGCATCTACCATCTCTATTATCATTGTGGAATAGCTGTTTATTTATCCGTTTTCAACATTGTTTATTCTAGCTGATAAAGTCACAGTGGTAATGAACCGCATGGATTTTTCTAAGCTTTCACCTGTGGTCAATATATTCTTATTGCTGTTTTACTTTATATTATGTTTAAATGAATGCTGATACATTTTCAAACAGTGATCTAATTTTTAAATTCAATTAATATGTAAACTTATTACTGTGACTTAGAACAGTCTATTGCTTTCTTGAAGTATCATTCATACAACCATAGAAATATTTCTAGTTTACTATCACTAAAGCAATTTTTTAAAATGTATATTTATATACATATTTTATTTGTATACAGTGTATTATCTGACAAGTATTTAATATAATTTAAACATAGAATGTGATGACAGATAAGAGCAACATAGCCAAGTTTTTTTTATTATACTAACCGTAGACTCTATTTGACCCTAGATTTAGTTTAAGAATTAGGATATACTTATAGCTATCCCAAGCATGTTTAAATTGATCTACTGTGTTGGCCTCAACCACAACAGATGGGAGGCTATTCCTCTTATCAAATACCCTTTCAGTGAAGTCATTTTTCTGTGCATAACCTCTTAATCTACTGTCCTCTAGTTTATATATACATCCTGTCTCTGGTTATACACCTTGATTATCTTCATTGCTCCAAGCTATACATGCTTAATTTCTCTAGTCTTTCTTGGTATGTTGTGTAACACAGGCCATGCACCATTTTAGTTGCTCCAGTGTATATATGCCCTTTTGAAGATATTGGGCCTGATCCTGAGCTACGCCCGCCGTCGCTAGTACGGCAGCCGTAGCTCGCATGCGCCGGGCAGATGTTGCCCGGTGTTACTATGGAAACGCCCGATCTACGATCGGGCGTCCAAAGTAGCGCCGTAGGAACGCTGGAGGGGACGTCCTCCAGCGTCCCTACGCTCACGTTACTGCTGGTGGGCGGGGGAAGGTAAGTAAATGAGGTTGGGGGGGCGTGCTAAGAGGCCATACGCTCCTGTGCGAGCGTATGGCCCCTTCCTTACGCCGGCTGAAGTTAGGGTAGCTAGGAAGGGGCCATACGCCCGCACAGGGGGAGTGTCGTGCCAGAGCAGCGATGTTATGCTGAGCGCTACAGCGCTCAGTGTAACATCGTAGCTCTGGATCAGGCCCAATGGGCCTGACCTAGGAATTCCCCAGGTCCAAGCTGCTGTGTAAAAAGGGTGAAGATCTGGGACATGGCAATAAAAGCGGCAATGCGTCCATAGTAGCGGCGTTGGGACGCTGGAGGGGACGTCCTCCAGCGTCCCAACGCTCACGTTACTCCTGGAGGGCGGGGGGAGGTAAGTAAATTAGGCTAGGGGGGCGGGCTAGGCGGCCATACGCTCCTGTGTGAGCGTATGGCCCCTTCCTTACGCCGGGCGAAGCTAGGGTAGCCTTCACCCGGTGTAAGGAAGGGGCCATACGCCCGCACAGGGGGAGTGCCAGGGGGAGTCAGCGATGTAACGCTGAGCGTTAGCACGCTCAGCGCTACATCGTTGATCTGGATCAGGCCCATTGCCTCCAAAACTGAACACTATTCTAGGTGAGGAAAATCCTTATATTTATTTAAAACTGCTATTGACACACTTCTGATCATGCCTCCAGGCTAACTAGGTAACTAGTTGTTTACTCCTCTTGATGGGCAAGATCCTGAGCTACGTACGAGTATTTACGCCATCCACTGTCGTAAAATCGCCCTTTCGTTTTTACTGCGCATGTGCATGGCAGATGTTACACCAGGTAACTGATCGTACATAACTTAAGTGTAAATATGAATGAAGGGGCGGGTCAACTATACGACACCTGGAAATACGCTTTGGGGGCAGAGGGAGGCATTTAAATTGTACAGTATGTGCCGGGTTAGGAGGTCCGTACTTACACTTGGAAAAGTTAAGGTAGGGTTTGGTGAACATAAAACAAGTAAACTACGTACGAGCGAGGGAAGTGCCTAGGGGAGTGCATAGTACTTACGATAGCGCAAATATGTTACGTGATCAAACTTAGGTTTGTATCTGGCCCAATGTGTCTAATACCCCCTTTGGATCGCCACTAAAAACCAAGGTTTTTGGTGGTGACCTGAAAGGTACCAGGGTCCTGGTCCCAGGTCTAATAACCCTCGACTTAGACACAGCAAAAAAGAAAGGTTTTTCCCATGTAGGACCCCTATAAGGCGGTGATGTGAAAGGTGCTGACCCCGGTTTCACCTAATACACCAGATTGGAGGGATTTGTTTAATGTAACAGTAAACAAGTTCCTCCTCAGGAGCTATGCGCAGCCCCTTCACAATGTCAGGGCAGACCCCGCACACAGAATTTAAGGCATTTTTTTTTTTTGACGAAAAGCCCCGGCAATAACCCAGGGTGGCGATCTGAAAGTGGTATAACCCTGACTTTGTGTCATCTGCTAAAAGACATACTTTCCCCTTCAAGGGGGGAACCTGCCAGACTTCAGCACTATAATTTGATTGTTATCATTATTATGGCTTCACTTTACATGAAGTTCTAAATGATTGTAATAAATACTATTATTACTGTCCATTTTCTCCCTGCTAAAAAGTCTAAATGTCCCTTAATCCAAGGGACAGCCCCTACAACTTCATGCAACTTACTTCATCTTTTTCTGTATCATTCTAAACAAACAGAAGTGCTTGAGAGTAACGTTATTTATAATTTCCCTTATGAATTTTCCTGGAGCTTTACGATTTATTGGTCAATGTGACTCAGATCGCATTTAGCCAATGTCCAAGATGACCAAATCTTACCTTGTTATAATTTTCAGTTGAGGCTAGCTATGTGAAATATCACACTTTCAGAGGAACCTTCATAGCTTTAAACTTCCTCTTTCTGACTGGCCACATTGTATGTGACAGAATTTCAATATTCATTTGATGTTATCAGTTCATTTTCTGACATATTTATTTTTTTCTTATATTTATAGTCATTAGAAAATTCCTCTAGAAGCTCTTCAGATATTACTATTGCTATATTCTCTGGTCACAGTTATTGTGGTCGCACAGTTTTATCCCTTTTCACTATTAACAGGGAGAAAATAGGCGAAAATAAAGCAAAATGATCTCTATGGACTAATTATCACCCATCACAGGTTCATGAAAACAAATATATTTTGCATGTTATATACATTTACATATAGAATTGATCATTTATTTATTGTAAAGCTATCTGGACAGCATGGTGGCTCAGTGAGTATTACTTGCGTCTCACAGTACTGAGGTCATCAGTTTGATTCCTGGACTAGGGTTTATCTGTGTGGAGTTTGTATGTTCTCCCTGTGTCTGTGTGGGTTTCCTCTGGGTGCTCTGGTTTCCTCCCACATGTCAAAAACATGATGGTAGGTTAATTGGCTGCTGAATAAATTAACCCTACAGTGTGTGTGAATGTGAAATAATATCTGAAATCTGATAGCGCTAAATAAAAAAATATTCTTGTAGTGTGTGACAAAACAAAGTATGGGATAGAGATCAGTGAGGAGCATGGATCTGAGTTGACTAGGCCATTAGAAACCTAAATTCTGGATAAACCCTAAGGGCCTGATTTACAAAGCTGCGAGAAAGGAAAAGTGGAGATGTTGCCCATAGCTACCAATCATATTATAGCTGTTACTTACTAGAAAATATCAACTAGAATCTGATTGGTTGCTATGGGCAACATCTCCACTTTTCCTTTCCCACAGCTTAGAACTAAGAAAAAAAAAATCTCAAGTATTCTAGATCTCATCTATTAGACCCAGTACTAGTTTATGATTACAATCAAACATAAAGTTCAACCTTAAATTAAAATGTGCTGGTTTTATGTAATTAGGGCTTTATATGTCATGCTAGGATGGAGAGTTTACATTTGTTATATTATATATTATATACCACATTCCAACATACAGGTGAGGTTGCTGGTCTGAACTTAGCTCACCTCCTCTTGCCTGGCACATGTGTCATTAAGACATCTATTACTATAACATACTAACTGTCTTAGAATTAATACAAAAGCATTCATCTCTAGCAGGGATTCTCAACCAGTGGTATGTGTACCATTGGTGGTATGTGTACCATTGGTTGTATGTGTGCCACTGGTGGCATGTGTACCATTGGTGGTATGTGTACCTGTAACGGGTGGTGCGCCGGCGCCCTGTGAATTACAAACAAAACCCAGGCCCGTCCCCACCCCAGAGGTTCCTACCCGATCCTGAAGAACCGCCAGAGAAGACGTGCTGTTTCTCTCCCGGTCCCCGGGCGTGACGATCTCTAATGCTGCAAAGAAATCACAACCATTAGTACAACATCAAACCCAGGACTACCTGTGGGAGAGAACGGGGGAAGTTAGTCAAGGGTGAGGTAATCGTCATCACCGGCTAGAGCCTCAGACACCTCTTTTCGCCAATGACTGGCGAGCGGGACAAAACCTTTCCCACGCCTTCCGGTTCCGTCTCCGCACCCGAGGAAGGAGGGGGAACAAACACCACGCTGAGTACAGGTATTAATACTCACCGTCTCTATTGGATGGACGCCCTCACCGCCACCCACTCGACACCACCTACCTCTGCTTACCGCAACCTGTACTCCACCACGTGTTCTTCTCACGCTGCCCTAGCCAGAGCCTGGTGCCCTCTACCACAAACGGAGCCTATCGCTCCCTGCGGCCTAACATGAGCCTAGCGCCCAACAACAACAAACACAGGGCTTAGTGCCCAACCTAATGTAGGCCTAGCGCCCGTCCCTAACCAGGGCCTAGCGCCCGCTAACCACACAGGGCCTAGCGCCCGCTAACAAAGGGTCTAGTACCCTTTTACTATAACTACCTATAGGGCCTAATGCCTTGTACTACTGGGGTCTAGCACCCCTCTACCTATTAGGGCCTAGCGCCCTATCTAACTATAGGGCCTAGTGCCCTCAGATGGGGGGGGGGTGTTTCTCACCCCCCTATTCCTGTAGAGGGCTTGGCTCCAGTACAGGCCTGGACTGGGCCATATCATTGGCGGAAGGGGGCTGGGAGATGGGCTCTCCCATCTGGGGCCACGGTATGCTCGTTGCCCGGGGGGGAAGGGTCACAGTCCCAGGACCTGCTTGTGCCAGGGGGAAATTGAATAACTTTTTCCCTAGTGGTCCAGTGGGGGGGTTGCTACCTGTCCACGCAGGTTAGGAGACAGTGGAAGTCAAATGGAGGCTCTCCACTGCCTCCCTTGCTGTCTTCCTGTGCCGCTGCTTCCAATTTTTCCAGCTCTTTTCTTCAGGCTCTTCTGGCCCTGTCTTCCTCTGCAGCACGCCCACACCTGTTCTACCTTCGGCCTCTTCCGGCCACTACTCTTCCCTTTCGGCCCATGCGGTGGATTTTTAATCCAACCGCAGGGGCTGATGGAATTGGTGACGTGATGAGCCCTGATTGGCTCACCACGGCACCGCAATGCACCCTGGGCGCCGCAGGGGCGCCTGGATGCAGTGCTGCGATGAGCCCTGCAAGGCTCACCGCACTGCCCTCTTTCAAGCCCCTGATTGGCTCCCCACGGCACCGCAATGCACCCTGGGCGCCGCAGGGGCGCCTGGGTGCAGTGCTGCGGTGAGCCCTGCAAGGCTCACCGCACTGCCCTTTTCCAAAAGGGCCGCAGCGAGCCCTGATTGGCTCGCGGCTGCGCCATGTGACCGGCTGGCAGCCAATCAGAACTGATTGGCTACCAGCCGGACTTCTTGGAGCTGGGGACGGCACGTTGCCGTCCCCCACCGCGCTACTCACATACCATTGGTGGTATGTGTACCATCGGTGGTATGTGTACTATCGGTGGTATGTGTACTTTTGGTTGTATGTGAGCCACTGGTGGTATGTGTACCATTGGTGGTATGTGTACCATGGCTGGTATATGGAGTTACAGTGCCCAGAATTATTTATATTTTAACCATGAGCAATGCTAGATGACAAGATAGAACATGGGTCTGAGAAAATATGTAACGCTAAGGAGGTCATGTGCTTATAGCAGGAGCAAGAGTGGAAGGCGGATGTAAGGGAAGAAAGAACTTAAGTGGAATAAAATGAGAGTAGAATGAAATTGATCAGCGGTACTAGACCTGATTCTCTAATGAGTAATTGATACACATCTATAAAAGGTTGGAAAATGCTGATCTATAGGATAACTAAAGCTGGGCACACACAAGTTTTCTCATGATTGAACAATATCTGACATTGTTTGATCAGCAAATTAAAATTATTTACGATGCAATGATTTTGTGATCTTTAGTGATCTTTACATCGATCAGGCACGATGATGGCAGTCTACAAACCCCCGTGTAGGAATGATAATCATTAGAAAAATCTTTAGTGTGTGTCCAGCTCAATTTTGATGTCATGCCAATGATGAGATAGTTTGGAGAAATGCATCAGATACATATCAGTAAATATATATGACCAAGATTGGGATTGAATGAAATACCTGTAATACGAAATCCGTAAATACGTTCCGGGGGTGGGGTGAGGCTTTTCAATCGTACAGTATGGGTGTGCTAAGCGTCATAACGATGCAATGAGCTTATGGACGCCCGCGGTTACGATGAGAAAAGTTAGTGTAGTGTTTGATCGGCGTAAGAAGGCAAAACTAAGTTGGACCAAGAGGAGTGCCAAGGGGAGTACATCGGAGGCACACTGGCATAAATACGCTACGCACATGAACGTTTCATGAGCGTAGGCCTGCATCAGGCCCAAAGATCTGATAACATGCAATGTTAGCAATGTCATTAATCTTTTATGGATTTACTGAGGACAACAATGGACACAAAGAGGAAAATACAGGTAATGATGCACAATATTATCTGTAACACAATATTGACACATAATGTGTTACATTTACATGTCTGAAACATTAAACCCTTACATCAAAATGTTATTTTATGAAGAAATTATTTTTTATTATTTTTCTTTTACTATTTACAGAAAAAATGACCCAGTAGTCTATATACATTAGTCTACAGAACATTTTCCCAAAAATATCACTAATAAACACATTAATAGAATGAATAGTAGGAAATCGACCTACTATGTAGAATCTTATTTGTGTTATAAATAGACAGCAACATAAAATACAGTAATAAATACAGTAACATGATATATTAGTGCCGGATCCAGACCTGCGCACGTCAAGTCACTTATGCACGCAAGGTGTGTAAGGGGGAATGGGAAAAAGGGGGACTGGTCTGGCAAAATACATACCGAGATGCATACATACCCTAGTGCAGTGCTCCTCAACCTTTTCTCACCCTCGGCACACCTAAGCCCTTCCCAGAATTCCGCGGCACACCTAAGCCCTTCCCAGAATTCCGCAGCATACCTAAGCCCTTCCCAGAATTCCGCGGCACACCAAAAGCAAAATATACAAAAAAAAAACAGGGATTACGAAGTACTTACACAGAAACTACATTTAATTGCTATTTTTTTTTGAGGAGCACTGCCCTAGTGGTTGAGTCCTTAGGTATACCACCTTCTAGGTGCTGGGATTAGCAGTTATGATAGGGTAGAGTGTTCTTGCTGGCCAGTCCGGTTGGGTGGCACCGATGTCAAAGGAGCTTGACCACTATGGTTTCAAGGTAACTGCTGACACTATAGTTTCAAGGTAACTTCTGAACCCCCCATCTGCTGGAGGACCACCTTTTCATATCTGGATGACAAATTCATTAACACAACATCAAAGAAAAACTCAGACATACGTTCAGGTTGCCAAAACACAATATTCAGAGCACTCAGGAGTTACATTTATATATACCATAGTTTCTTATGAACTTGATTAAATATATATTCTCTGACGAAATATATTGAAATAAAAGTTCAGCTCAATCCATCCACTATACTAATGTATATCTTGCCCTTGCTCCAAGAGATATATTGGTAAGACTACTTGCAAATTTAAGATTCGACTTCTGGAGCATATTAGCACAATTCAGAATTGCTTTACAGATACCAACAAAATGAAACAACTATCTTCAGCAGTTTGTCATTTTATGAAATACCATCAAGCAGATTCTTCTGGCTTATCAGTCTGTAATTGAAAAATGCTACTCTAATTTATGAGGCATTTTTACAAAAGGAGCTAAAGTGGATGTTTTTGCTTAAATCAGCAACACCAATGGGACCCAATAAAAAAGTGACTTATTCTGCATTCTTATAACCCCTGATAACCCTTTCTATCTTCTAGAAATTAATTAATTAGTGCCATATTCACAGATCCGATTTTGCGCGGAGTTCCATGCCAAATTTTAGGATTGGATTAACTTCACATATGTAGTAACTTTATTTACTCTATTTACATTGAATTTACGCACGGAAGTCCTTTAGGCACGTATGTGTGAATCGTACTTGGGGACATACTTGCGGAGGGGCATGTTTGAAATCCGACTGTACAAAGTTACGTGAAAGTGGCTGGGGAGAGGCATTTAAATGACCATTTAAGAAACTGTGACATCATCACCATATCCACACATCTGCACTTGAAGCCTGGGCGCTACAATTATCATGCTGACTAATGAGCCCCTTGATACCATGATTGGCGCCTGTCAATCTTAATTTCACCTTATCAACTAACGCTTATTTTGCCGCCAGAAACCCTAGAGCCATACCGCTGCATTCAACGTTTACACTGTGGTTTGAGAGAACTTGGAGCAGGACTGTGTCCCTGAAGAAGCCTTTTTTCCAAAGGTGAAACGCATAGGAACTAGTAGAGAGCTCTCCACTATTTGCCAAGTTGCACCCTGCATCCCTGTCAGTACCCCAGGCGCGGCTGTAGTGCACACAGCGTCAGCGCCGGGGAGAAAACCACCGATGTAAAGGAGAAAGCGTCCTTAGTAACGAGGACACCGCTACCTCCCCTGTAATCAGAAGGCATAGATCGATTACTACTGCACTCGGAAGGGAGAAACAGCCAGGCGGATCACTGTAACACTGCACCTAGGACAGGAGTTTTTAACACAGCACCCGGCATCTGGACTGTACATCTGCGGATCCTCGAGACTGCTAACCGGAGCCCCATGAGTGCCTGTGAGTACGTTCCAATACGGAACGATTTCCTTCTGCATTACTAATTGTGACTGACAAGTGCGGCACCCATAGCCACCTTGTAGCAAGCTCGGAACAAGTTTCACCCTGAGACTTTTTTGCTCCATACACCCCAAGCAGTCCACTGCATACAATCTACAAGGCTTTAAAATATATGGCTTCATTTATTAGCACCCATTGACTCTGGCTAACTCTTTGAACTGTGCTATCTGCACACTTGGAGTACCCTACATTTTTATTGTGCGCAGGTTGTGACTTTCAATCTGATGTGGATCACATAGTAGCACTGTTTTCCATCTATTGTTTGCATTTACAAGTGCGTTCACCATTTAGCTACAGTGTTTCCACCGTGTGCTATTTGTTTTTTGTTTTGTCTTTTATGTGTTTCCCCATGTCCAATTGTCAATACAATAAATAAATACATTGTTTTTGATATATTTGATATATATATATGATCTGGTGCAATAATTACCACTCACTCATATACCCATTACTACTAGGCTCAGCGCCCGAGATACCCCTCCTCTTACATAATTACTATTCATAGGGTTACCCTGGGAAATTCCCTATCTCATCTCAGCGGCCCTATTAAACAACAGACAGCGCCGTCCCTCCCCTCCGTTTACTCTTCAAATGACCATTTGAGAATGCGGTTAGTTACATACGCACGTACGTGGAAACAAGGTAATGAGTTCATTAAGAGCTAGTATAATACAGTTACTATGTCCAATATGGAAAGTATAGCCAGATTTCTCCCAGTCATTGCTTCAATATAAAAGGTCACAGTGGTTTCCATACAAATTTCCTAATTTCACTGAATTCCATAAAGAAAAAAAAAACACTCATGACGCTTTGACAGAGTGCTAAACAAAGTTTACATTTATAACGGAAAACATTAAATAAATTATGCAATTAATATATCATTTAAAAATTGATAGAGATCAATAACAATGGAAAAAACAGATACTAGATGTTTTATTTATTTATTGGATACATTTGTGAGAACTAAGTAGGAATATGATATAAGCTCCGCTATTACTACTGCAAAACTGGATTCAAACCAAATGGTTCTTTCTAAAGTGGTTAGGGGATGAAAGTAAAGCCTCAGAGTTAATAAGTTAGGGAACAACATGCAACATGACATAGAAAAAAATGTAATACAACTCACAAGATCTAAACATAAGATTTGTCAGAACTTATTAATCAGTTAACATAACAGAACATTTCCCAGTCTGCCTTATTAACTAAGGTTGTGCTGATGATAAGGGAAAACAAATAAAGGGGCTGAGCGGCTGAACATGGGATACAATATATGGCTGTGATTTCACACTATGCATGATCAAAAACCATGTTCATGGAATTGAGGGTGATTCAGAACCAAATGCCACTGCCATTGTGCTCTAAAGGACGTTTCATGAAAGGAAAGGGTGAAGGCACATAGATCCTGATTCACAGTTAAAAGTGAGTTAGGTGTGGACAGATCTGCCTCTAACTCACTCGTCCTGCCCCGAACCCGCCCCCCATTTTTAGGTACCTAATGGCACTTAAGAGTGTCATTGGGCTACCTTATTTTACCATGCGTAGTTTCCTGCTTAAGAAGGAAACTCCACACAGAGAATGGCTTCTCCTCCCCCCTCCCCCGATATTCCTGGCTAATCTACATCCCTCCCCTCCACCCATCTCTCCGCCTAAGCTTCTGTGTGCAGTCTTTAAAGAACACGCGTAGTCAATCTACGTACCTAAATGGTACGCATCCATAGTAGCTCATTTCTTATTCACCACACTTAAGAAGCCAAAGCTTAAAATGTGCTGGTTCTATGTAATCTAGGGCTTTATATATCATGCTGGGATGGAGAAGAGGTTACATTTGTTATATTATATACCACATTCCCACATACAGGTGAGGTTGCTGGTCTGAACTTAGCTCTCTTCCTCTTGCCTAAAAATACCACTTCAGTGCCACACAGAGCTGGTACATGTGTCATCTATTACTATAACCATTGCCTTAGCATTTCATACTTCAAATGCAATGCAATGGTTATAAAAACAACGCATGTGTGATTATTAATGAATATGGCTAAATTCAGTGCATTCACATTGCTACTAAAGGGCTCTCACTAATCATAACTATCACTTCCAGTATTCAGTACATTATGGTCTACTAATCCAGGCATAGGTGTGTGGTTATGCAAGTGTATTAAGCCTGATTGTTCTGTGGTTGTACAATATGTGCCTTGCTTGCAAAGAAACAGCCCCATAGAGTCTACACCCCAAGAAAACATATTATAATACACTGTAAACATAACACAGAGCAACAAAAGCACCGTTAGAAAAAGATAAATGAGTCAAAGGCTTTTTTGATCCATGGGAAAGTTTTATTGGTCATCTGCCATTAAGTATGAAACAACAACTGTACGATAGATTTTATCAAACGATCTGGTATTTCTTGGAGGAAATTGCAAATGACTCTCCCATTTCTTTATAAATTAAATAAATCTTGTAATTGGATAAAGTGGGAGATGTTAGGATCATTAATCATTTTTTCAAGTATGGTGGTTCCTGGAGAAGGAGAGAGAGTGATTATATTCTGGTATTATGTTATTATTATTATTATTATTATTATTATTATTATTTATTATTATCATTAAATTATAAGGCTCCACAAGGTGTCCACAGTGCCATACAAATAACAACAACAAAATACAGTACAGATATACAGGGTGGGGATGGACAGCATAGTACTGTAAAAATAATTTACTTCCTAATAGCATAACATGCATATAATAACAATACGCAAATAAATTTGCACGCAATGCGAATTAATAGTAGCGTACGCAATGTAATTCAATAGATGCGTACGTGGCAATAAGGAAAGATGAATACAGATGCAGGTTGTGTTCCAAAAATATTCACATCATATTTACTTTAACAATCAAACATATGTCACAATAGCCAAAAATACATTATATTCTTACCAGTGAATTCAGGGATCAGATCTGTCCACTCTCAAGATTTCAATCCAGAACTCCTCTAGCTGTCTGTTTCTTAGAGCCAGCTTTTATTCATTCTAGAACAATGGAGCTATGACATCATCATAGCTCATTGTTCATTGGAGGATCTCTTATCCCTGGGATCCCATTGGTGGGATCCCATAGTCCAATGAATGAAAAGTAAACAAATCTGATCCCTTTACAGTAACAGGAATATTCAACACTTTTATGATTGCTCATATTTTGCGAACGCATTTAGCGACAATTTTACAACTAACACTAAAATGCGCACCTTATCACAATGATTCTAGCAAGTACAATTACATATTAAATATTGATATCACTTGATTGGCATAAAATCTTAAATAAAATAACATACATAGATGGAAAAGTTAATTAAATAAGTTTAAACAGATGCAAAAAATAGAGTTTACATTTACAGTTAATCACACAATTTTAATATTCGTGGAAAGTATATTTAAAAATACAAACACAAAAGGGCGCGAAAATATACACGCTCGTGCGTTAGCATGAATGGGCGCGCTCCAGTGTGCTCGCACACATGTGATCGCATGATTAGGAGCGTTCACATTTTTTGCTCTTTGCAACGTGGCATTCCCTCGTGATCCTTTACAGGCAATACATTAATTTTCTCAACTGTACATAATTATACGCAAATGCAAATATATTGCGTTCGCATTTGCGAATATATGAATAAGGGAAGCGTACCTTATTTTATGGTCTTACATTTACATTTTTATTTTCACAGTACATAATAAAATACAATATAAATAAAAATATCACAAAAATACAATACAGTGAAGCAAGCACAGACAGCATGGCAAAATGCGAGGTGTCAAGCTTGGCAGATCAGGGAGGAAGGGTTAGAGCGCAGTAAAAGGTTGAGAGGGAGCCACCTGGTGGGGACAGGTTAAAAGGGTATCAGAGGGGGTCAAGAGGGTATGAAGTGAGGGGGGAGTGGTAGAGGAGGGAACAACACTAGGATTGAGGACCCTGCTCATATGAACTAAGGGGGTCTATTTACATACCTGCCTTGCTCCCTGTGAACGAAACTGCATCGGGTTCGCTTATCTTTATAGCAAACCTGGCAGCTTCGTTCACAGTATTTTCGAATACTTACCCCTCCTGTGAGGTCCTGCGTTGATCTGCCGGGTCACCACAGGACTGCGATGCATGAATGCAGTACTGCACATATGCAGTAACTCTCATTCAGGACTTTGAAAATTTCAAGTTCCAACTTGAGAAACACTGCATATGCGCAGTGCTTCTCATATCGGGACTTGGGAATTTTAGAATGTTCACTTATAAAAAAAATATATATATATTTTTTTTACTATTGGGATATTCTTGTGTATTCCGACGGTGTCCCCATACATGCCCTCCTTTTCCTAACCCTAATAACAGCTATTAGGGAGAGGAAAAGAGGGGTATATGGGGACATTACTGGAATACTTGACACTAACGCCAGCCTGAGCTGGCGTTAGTCTTACTAAAACTCTGCGCTGGCATTTTGTAAATATGCTCCCCTTCATTTTAATGCGATAGTGCCAGTTTTGAAGTGAAAACTGGCACTATCGCATTAAAATGATCTTTGTTAACCTTGTGCATCCATAGCTATTCCTCTAAATTGATTTTCTTTAGTCATAATCTATGTCTGCTAATCTCAGTTTGAGTTCTAGATCTGCTTCTACTTGTTCTGGATACTGTTCTCATGGAGATTATTAGGTTTATAATTTTCACTGAACGTGTTAATAAACTTAGTCTTCCAGGGCCGTATTCAGAGATCTGTTTTTTAAAGTACGTAATTATACACACGTACGTAGCAAGGCAACACCCATGACACTCCCTTCTCCCGGCCGTGCAATCATAGACTGACACCTCCATAGACCACTCTGATCTTTAAGTGTGTACTTACGTGCGTATATGACTTCCGTGCGTGCAGATCATCATAGCCACGCCCTCATGCGTTCATTTAAATGCCCCCCCACCTACTTTCATGTTAATTTTCAAGTACGTATTTCAACGCCGCCCATCCGCACGTATTTCCCCAAGTGCGATTTACATGTCCGTGCCTAAAGCCCTTACATGCGTATATTCAACGACGTAACTTACATATATAAAGTTAATGCGCAAGCGCAGTTAAAACGTACCTAAAAATACGCACGCAACTCCACGTGAATACGGATCTCTGAATATGGCCCCCAGTTCTTTAGGAACCCTAATGTAGTGTTCTAGACTTGAGATCTCCCCTCAAGGACTAATCTTTTTCTGGTAAACCTTTTTAATTCCCCCAAAAGATTTTCATTATTATCCATGGTGTAACCAATGTCATTTTTACTGCTTCAGCAGCCTTATATAGACAAAATAGTCTGCAGTCAGTTAATGAAAGCTTAGTATACTATAAAGCCTTATACCTGCTATTAGGAAAATCTGAAAATATGTGCTAAAAAAGACAAACTGCAGAAAAGAAATATATCTTTTATATTTATTATGTATTATGTTGATTTACTAATACAGAGGGCCAGGTTTACTAAGCTTCGGCCTTTGAAAACTGGAGATGAAAATAGCAACCAATCAGATTCTAGCTCTCACTTTCATATTACATAATAGAGAATGTGAGCTAGAATTTGATTGGTTGATATGGGCAACGTCTTCACTTTTCCAAACCCACAGCTTAGTAATTCTGGCCCCTGAATCTTTAAAAATAGTTTCTTTTTCCAACACACCCTGTGTATGTGTGTTTAAAGATGGATTGCCCAAAAGTTAATGGTTAGTAAATGTGACTTTGTAATAATGTGTTCATTCATATTCAATACATTCTATTTGTTCTTTTGTTTAAAAATCATAAGACATATGTAGCACATGGTAGATAGAGATGAGGAAAGTTTATTAAGGTTAGAGAATGATTCTAAACAAAAATAGGTGTACTCTTTTGACAGATGATACCAACATTTTAGAAAGCACCAGACTTGAAACAAGAACTGGTGAGGAATCATTTAAACCACATCCTCTTAGTAAGTTGTGGTCATAAATGAACCATAAACAGCTGACAAATATTAACAAATGAAAAAAAATTAATTAAAAACCTTTATTATAATATTAAAGGCATTGGGCCTGATCCAGAACAACGCTTCGGAGCGAATTTACGCGTGGCGGAGACGTAAAATCGCAGATTTATACTTACTGCGCATGCGCACCATAGAAAATCCGCACATGAACGTAGCTTAATTGTGAACGTATGGGCCATTTATGTATGTGTCACGTAAATACTTACGTGTGGGCGTGCCAATTTTACGTAACTCCAAAATACGTCTGAAATACCTGAAGTAGACCGGGGTTTTATTTAAAGTGTACAGTATGGGCGTGCTTAGCTGTGTAAATTCGTTCAGCCCATATGTACGTGTGCATATGGCTGCGGTTATGTTGGAAAAAGTTAAGGTAGGGTTTGGAAAGCATATCTTGACAAAATACGTACGTTCAAGGGGTGTGCCGAGGGGAGTGTGACGAATTTACGCGCATGAAAATACTCTATGCGAATAAACGTACGGCAAATGTAGTTCTGGATCTACCCCATTCTATATAAAATATGACAGGCAGCGTTAGAACATTAAGAACATGGGCCCGGATTCAAAACCCCAGAAGTATTGCACATACACCCTTAATTTACCGATAATAGCTACTATGCATGCGTAGTAACTATTTTACGCAATCTAGCACGGACATTGCTGCTACCCGCCCTCCCCGTATGAAGCGACTGCTTCTTAGGTGTGAATCCAGCCTTTAGTCTCTGTATTCAATATTATATAATACCCAGGGTTTGGTGTATGCACATACTGAGAAATAGCAATAATCATGATTAGTGAAAAGATAACAGTTTAGTACATGGTGGGAGTTTAAGACTGCAGGAATGTGGTAATGGTGCTGAAACAAACATATCAACTCAGTTGCCATATTTATATAATGGAAGAGCTGACTAATGAATTCTCATTGAAAGATGTCATTTTATATTACATAATCAGAAAAAATGCTATATTGAGGAAGGATACATAAAAAGTTTATTTATACTTCATGCTGGCAGATCAGTTATCTACAATAATGATGTCATGAAAAGAGCTACACCACAAACAACATTTGAGTCTTTTTCATTCTTTTGTGGTATTTTGAATTTTTTCCAAAAACAATGGACCTAATTCACACTTAAGAATCTTCTTACAATAAGAACTTAAAGTCACACCTGGGCTAAACCATGTTGATTGCAGGGGAGTCATATTTCATCTGTTGCAAACAGTACTAGTGTTAAGAGGTGATATTTCCCTGCCCAAGTCTAAATAACAGTGTAACAGTAAAGCTGGTCAGTATCTGTGTGGAGTAAGCAATTCAAAGATATATCCCTGCATGCAAAGAATACAATTAAATTAATTCCCCCCTGCAATCAACATGGTTTTGCCCAGGAGTGACTTTAAGTTCTTATTTTAAGAAGATTCTTAAGTGTGAATCAGGTCCAATGACTAAAAATCAATTTACATAGTAACATAGTAACATAGGGCCGGATCTTCAACTACAGCCGTCTTGCACACACGGCCGTAATTTGCCGAAAGATAGCTACTGCGCATGCGTAGTAACTATCGTACGTAATTTGCGTAACATTTCGGTACGTAGATTACGTAAAATAGTAACTACGCATGCGCAGTAGCTATCTTTCGGCAAATTACGGCAGTGTGTGCAAGACGGCCGTAGTTGAGGATCCGGCCCATAGTAACATAGTAACATAGTTGATGAGGTTGAAAAAAGACCCCAGTCCATTAAGTTCTACCTATTTGGATTTCCTGCGATCCCTATCTTTATAATTGAAATTGATCCAGATGAAGCAACCTCCAATCTGTTGCAATCCCTGCTGACCCAAGATGACTGTCCTGTTTTTCCCTGGCTCCACTACTGTGTTTCATTTTGAGTAACAGTCCTGGTCACCCTTGATGCCCTTTTTTGCAAAAAATGAGTCTAACCCTTTCTTAAACATATCAAGTGAATCTGCCATCACAACCTTCCCTGGCAGTGAATTCCATATCTTGACTGCACTTACTGTAAAGAACCCTTGCCTTTCGTGGTTGTGAAATTTCCTTTCCTCTAACCTTAGTGGGCGTGTCCCGTGTACAGTCCTTGAGGTAAAAAGTTCCCATGAAAGTCCTCTGTACTGACCCTTATGTATTTGTATATAGTAATCATGGGCTCTATTTACTTAGCGAACAAGAAAGTAGCTCATCCAAGTTCGAATTGTCTCTCTGCGAGCTTGGGAGCTACTTTCTTGTTATTTACTAGACTTACCTTGTGCTTTTTGTCCTGCGAATCAATTCGAGCTTTTTCTCGACGTCGGAAGAACTTAATTATTGTATGAAGTTCCGAAGCCGCTGGCTTTTGTTCTGCGCATGCGTCGTAATCGACCCATGCTCAGTGTTACTTGTCTTCCATCCAACGGCCATTTCAGTGCGTGTCTCTAGATGGGTAAGTCGCATGCAGGAATCGGTCTTATGATTCCTGCATGTTATTGCCCTTAATTATTAAAGTATTTGTGCATTAAAAATTGAATGTTCGGCGTCTGAGCAGCTGTAGATTTCGGACGCCCTTCATTTATGATGTGCGTAATGGCAGTAATTCCCTAGCGGTTCTATCATCCTGGCTGCAGATTCCATCAGGTAATTCCCTGAACCACCAATGTTTGGGACATTAATCATTAAAGTATTTGGGGATCCAAAATGTAATTTTCGCCGTCGGAGGAGCATTAAAAGTTCCTACGCCCAGGATTTATGATGTTTGTAATGGCAGCCATTTCCTAGCGGTTCTGTATCATCCTGCCTGCAGATTCCATCATGTAATGCCCATAACTACTAATTATTTTCCCTTTTATAAAGCTGCATACTCAGATATATATAATGCACTGTGTAAATACTCCATCAATATGCAATATGATTATTCACAAATATATGATTAGCTATATATATACATAAAAAATGCACTGTCTATATATATCATGAGTATTCAAAATGATTTTTGTTATACTGTATTTCCCCATGTATTAGACGCACCTTTTTTACCCAAAAAATGGGTCTAAAAAGCATGTGCGTCTTATACATGGGATGCAACTAAAACTTACCTTTGCTGTCTCTCCGGTGGTCGCTCTGGCGGTCTCAGTCTCTCCCCTGCAAAAATACTAATAATTAAATTTAAAAAACTCTGTTCAAGTAGAAGAAAAGTAAAGAAAACTATCTGTCCCTCCGGCAGCTTTACGA